>JALIZH010028406.1:0-12737 GCA_030522465.1 Rhipicephalus appendiculatus | reverse complement strand
GCGTTCATATGCGTAGTTGTGACATGTCTTGCCAGCCAGCATTGCGCAAGCGCGCGTCTCCAGCTGCCTCCTCGTCGCTGCTGGGTCGGGCGTCGATATCAGAATCACTACTCTGAAGAGGATCGAACCGTAAATGATTCACCACGTCGCGAATCGCAGCGATTCCATATTCCTCAGCGTTTTCATTATCACTTCTCGACGCTCTTGACGGCGACGACGACGATGGGGGGTGGCGAACACATGCCTACACGTGCGCGCCGAGCAGACGAAATGTCAGCTGAAACTCGCGTCACCATTTCGTGCGGCCACGTGATCAGACGGAGCTTGACAGCGGGAGGTGGCCGCTTGGCAGCGTTGGCAGCGCTAAAAATTGGTGGGCTTTGCTCCCGTTTTGAATTGCGTTCGATACTGGTCATACTAATCATTATTACATATATCAATTCGTCGCTTGGTGCATTATCAGTACCGAATCGTTACTAGGGGATCGATAACTACACGTTGACGCAAAAAACACGAAATACGTAAAGTTGATGTCACTGCTCCTTTAAGAGGACTGCACAACTAACAAAGGTGAGCGAGCGGACGCTGTACGAGTGGGCGTTTGAGAAAGAAAAGGCGGGCAGAGTGTTGGCACCGAAGAAGCGTTGTGGTGGGAAAGGACGCCAGCGCAAAAAGAAGCTGGACAACTTTGACCTGGGAGTGCTGCGAAGGACTGTGCACAGTTTCTTTCGCAGAAACGAGATCCCCATTGTCACCAAGCTTACGCGCCACTTCGAAGAGGACAGCGAGCTGCCATCCGTGTCGACGGCAACTATGCAAAGGATGTTAAAGAAGCTTGGCTTCCGATATAAGAAGCGGTCTCGGAATGCACTCCTCATAGAAGCGACACACATTGTGCAGTCTCGCCGCCGCTACTTGCGTCAGATTGCGGAGTTGCGGCGCCAAGGTAGGCCGATCTTTTACACCGACGAAACGTGGGTCAACGCTGGCCACACGAGTAGACAAGTGGGGGTTGATGAAACCATAGATACCGTCCATAAAGCGCGTCTATCCGGGCTGTCTACAGGCCTTCAAGACCCTATAGTGAAGGCGGCCGGCTTATTGTGACTCATTGCGGGAACGAAAATGACTTTGTGGAAGGCGCAGGTGAAGTGTTTAGCGCAAAGAAAAGCTCAGGCGATTATCACAGTGAGATGAATGGTGACCACTACGAAATTGCTGCCACTTCTGCCACCTGGAAGTGTCATAGTGATGGATAATGCACCTTATCACTCCGTGAAGGAGGATAAGGTGCCGCGAATGAGCAGTCTCAAAATTGAAATGCAGGACTGGCTTTCCTCAAAGGGAGTGCCATATGGTCAGGACATGGTAAAGGCTGAACTCATGAAGCTTACTGACAACACTAAAACTGGTGTAGACCGATATCGAGTGGGTTGTATTGCTTCAGCATCAGGCCACTGCGTTGTGCGCTTGCCTCCCTACCATTGCCAACTGAATCCGATAGAGCTTGCATGGAGTGACGTGAAGGCTTTTGTCGCAAGGGAAAACAAGACATTCAGCAGGCAAGATTTAGAGCCGTTGGTATGGAAGAGGAGCGAACAAGTCAGCGCTGAGAAATGGAAGAACTACGTACAGCACGTTCTCGACGAAGAAAATTCCATGAAGAAACTCGATAACATCATTGATGACGTTGCTGACAGTCTACAGCCAGTGGTGGTGAACCTCGGAGATAACACAACCAGTAGTGATTGCACAATGTCCGCTGACGAAGACGACCTTGAGTGCGAGCTGTGATAGACCTTATTGGTGCAATTTGTACATGTGGTTCTCAGGCGGGCATAACGTTCAAAAGCATGCCTGTCTTCTCAGGCCTTAGGCTCTCAAGTGGTGTGCAATAGATGTTATGGGTGCATTTTACGCGTGTAATTTTGAAGTGTGCATACCGCTCAAAAGTGTGCCTCCTGTGCGGTGTTTGAATCTGAAGAGCGCTGTATATTTATTCCACAGCTGAAGGTATAATAATAATAATAATAATAATAATAATAATAATAATAATAATAATAATAATAATAATAATAATAATAATATTATTATTATTATTATTATTATTATTATTATTATTATTATTATAAATTGTGGTTGTTAGGTAGCAGTATTTTGCTGTGGTTATATTACCAATCGTGAGGCCAGGTAGCGCAATTTTCTTGCACCTGCATTTCTACTTTTTGGAAGAGTTTCATTGTCTCACGTACTTTGTGTTTGGTGTGTCTGTACACAGAGCATTGATGTTTGTTTCGAAAAAAAACAGCAAATGTATGATGGTGACGATGAAATAACTTTATTATAATCCAGATAACACGCAGCGAAGAAGTGCTAATCAGCAGTGGAAACTTTAAAGGATTCGGTGACATGTATGTGTCTCTTTCCGAAGCGCACAAATGCAAACGTGTGCTAGGAAATGTGTCATGTTTGTGCGAATGTTAGGAAACTGTCGTATTCTCTTGTGTCTCTTTGTATTGGTTTGTGTTTGTGTAGCGACATGACGATGCGTAAAAAAAACCTGCTGGTACAATAAAGACACATGCCGACAATTTGGCTCTGTCCGTTTCATGCTGACTTTGTGTAGATCGTGGAAAAAATCAGTGGTGGCATCACGTTACTTGTATAACTGTAGATGATAATTATTCACAATAACGCCTGCGATAAACATCCCCACAGTGGTTTGGGTGTCTGAGCAGTCAAGCGTCACATACTTTGGGTAAGGTCAAAGTTTTAGACCTCTGCTTCAAGGGCGCTTGGTAGGTACAGATATTCAGAAATTACGTCACCACGCGTGCTTTTTTGGATTGCGCATTCTAGCATACGTCATCATGAAGAAATCCCGAGGTGTTAACCATAAACGGCATTGCTTTAAAACGACAAAATACTCCGTACAAACAGGCGACCTTCAGATGTTTTTATCGGATTCCGCAAGGAGCAATCGTAGTAGCGGACACCTAAATACACAAACGAACAAACCCAATTCTTGAACACTGCGGTGTGGTGCATTTGGCATCAGGCAGCAATAAAAGGTTAACGTTTAAAAAAATTTTCTGTTCACCCGACCGGATTCGAACTTCGGTCCACTGAGATGTGAACGATCTCGCGGTGCGGGCACTCAACCGATTAGGCCACAGCTAAAAATGTGCGCGGATTAATACAACGCGGAGGAACTCGCCTTCGTGATTGGTTGAAATCGTCCTAGCCTTCGTAGTGCTGCAACCAGCTTGTGAGATGGAGTATAGATAAGTATTTGGCGCTGGGAGCAGACCAGCGGCAGCCACGCGCACGCTTGGCATGACCAGAATCGTTTTCACCACAGTTGTTTCTTTGTTTTGTGAACCTCATGCACAGGGGATAGTTTTTTTTTTGTTGTTGTTATGGTTTTTATCTTTGCGGTGATAGCTGTTCTTCAGTTGTTAGCTTGTGGTTTCACGCATGCGTTTTCCTGTTTCTGTTGCCTTTTGATGTATGATAAAACCTGGCCATCTTCTGTGAATAAACTTTAGCTTGAAGTGAGCGCTCGTCCTGTTCAGTCCTTCTCGTGTATCTTGTCTGTTTTTGCGCCCCTATGTACCTTAATGGACACCTACTGCACAGCACGTGTCAATATCGTCTAGTGGTGTGCGCGGTTCCCACACATCCCCCCCTCTGTGAGAAAAGGAGCCGCGTCAGCCCGCTATCTTTGCTGCGTTCCACGGCATCGTTCTTGTTGTTGCCCACCGTTGCCAGGCTCGCCGCTTTGCTGCCGCGGTTTGTGGTTGCCCTCTCGTCATTCTTGCTGGCTTCTGTTTCCTGCTCCTTCTCGTGATCGGCACAGCCTTCTTCGGAATCTGGTTGGCAAGCCTTAACAGCATCCACGTCTTTCTTCTTCTCGCGCTTCTTGCTGTCATTGGAGGCAGCGGCCTTCTGCGCACCACGCAACGTCCTGGCAGCCGTCTTCCGTGCGAGGTTAGCTTGCCTCTGGTGCTGCTGCTGTGCGGGGGAAGCAGCCGAGCTGGCCCGCGTTTGCGAGTCTGGGCGTTTGCTGTCTGGATCGCTACTGTCCATGTGGCCGAGTTTCTTGAGAGCCTCCCCTTGCGGGCACTTCCAGGCTGTTCACACGGCGCCTACCTGCCGACTTGTCGCTCTGAGGATGCGCGCTGGGCCAGATCAGCCATGGCCTTCTCCACAGCAACCACTGAAGCCCCTCTCGTCACCACTGTTCCAGCGCAGGAACTCACGGCAGGTCTCGGCGTCACCGTACTGGCCCGCTGCTTCGTCTCCACGGCCTGGTCCTCCTCTTCGGCGTCGGCGTCCAAGTCGTTGTCGCCAAGAATCATGATCAGGGCCTGCTCGGTCTCGGATGGATAGATGGATGCTATGAGCCTCCCCTTTAAAACGGGGCGGTGACAAGTGTGCCACCAAACTCGACAAATAAAGAAAGAAAAATTCCTTTTTTTTTTCAAGTTGGCTTAATGCCTTAGTTGCCTATTGCGAATAAATCTATCTTACTATAACAAAAATAAGAGAAATTCGTAGCCCACTTCTGTACCCTTTACGGCAGAATGTCCTCATTTTTCCCGCTAATTATTTTTTTTGTCCTGTCTCTAGTTTTCTGCCACCAATACTAAACCGTCTCTTACTTATTTGTATCGCGGGCGAGTTCAGCTTTCCATTGCCACCCCTAAAACCCAAGGCTTCATGTATGCTCGTGCCTAAGCGTACACCTGGGTGTATATCTCCACACTCAATCAGAACATGCTCCGTCGTTTCCTTATCTTGCCCATAGCATATGCATTGTTCTTCTTCTCTACTAAATCTCGCTTTATAATTACGCGTTTTAAGGTAACCCGATGTCGCTTCAAACAGTAATGTGCTTCCCCCTCGAATTGTCATAAAATGGCTCCCTCCTTATTTAATTTTTTGCCCTCTTGGTAGTTACTCAGAGCCGGATGGTTTTTAAATGCGGAGAATTTCTTAGTGAACTTCGGCGACTTTGAGCGTATCTATCTATCTATCTATCTATCTATCTATCTATCTATCTATCTATCTATCTATCTATCTATCTATCTATCTATCTATCTATCTATCCGCCTACGACTTTGTGCTCTCCTGGCCGTATCGTTAATGGGATTTATAACAAAATTGGTATGGCATAACATGGCTGTATGACGAACATGAATGACTGGCCATATCATGAAAATCATGACTAACTTGTCATGAAAAGTATGATTTACATGCCATGGCCATAGTGCTCCTGAGGCCGTTTCCTTAACTTGATATATCCAAAAATTTGTACGATGAGACATTTCTGCATGACCAACATAAATGACAGGTGGTAATACGAAAATCATGACCTGCATATCATGTACAACATGATTTACATGCCCGCTCATGGCGCACTGACGGCCCTTTCGATAGCTTGATGTACACCAAATTTCTTATTGCGTGACGTGACTGTATGACTAACATAAATGCCAAGTGCTCATAAGGAAATCATGACATGTCATGTGCAACATGACTTGGACGCCACGCTCATGGCACGCTCGCGGCCGTTTTGCCAGCTTGATATACACCAAACTTGGTATTGAGTGACGTGACTGTACGACGAGCATAAATGACAAGTGGTAGTATGGAAATCATGACATGTCATGTGCAACACGACTTGCATGCCACGCTCATGGCACTCTCGTGGCCGTTTCGCTAGCTTGATATATACCAAATTTGGTATTGAGCGACGTGATTGTATGACGAGCATAAATGACAAGTGGTAATATGGAAATCATGACATGTCATGTGCCACATGACTTGCATGCCACGCTCATGGAACTCTCGTGGCCGTTTCGCTAGCTTGACATACACCAAACTTGGTATTGGGTGACGTGATTGTATGACGAGCATAAATGAAAATGGTAATATGGAAATCATGACATGTCATGTGCCACATGACTTGCATGCCACGCTCATGGAACTCTCGTGGCCGTTTCGCTAGCTTGATATATACCAAATTTGGTATTGAGCGACGTGATTGTATGACGAGCATAAATGACAACTGGTAATATGGAAATCATGACATGTCATGTGCCACATGACTTGCATGCCACGCTCATGGAAATCTCGTGGCCGTTTCGCTAGCTTGACATACACCAAACTTGGTATTGGGTGACGTGATTGTATGACGAGCATAAATGACAAGTGGTAATATGGAAATCATGACATGTCATGCGTACCATGACTTGCATGCCACGCTCATGACACTCTCATGACCGTTTCACCAGGGCTGGGCAAAGATACTTTGAAATTGTATCGCGATACGATACAAGATCCTTGGGCAGAAGTATTGGCGATACAGATACAAGATACTTCCGGGATGAAAGTATCCGATACGATACTTCCCAATTGTATCTTAAGATACTTCGATACATTTGTAAATTTCCTATTATAGATCTATATAATGACGCTGCAAATACCTAGGTACAGAAGTGTTTCCTTGAAAATGTCTTAACTGCATCCAACTTTGTTTATTTCAACGAAATATCTGTTTGAATCCCGAAAGTCATGTTTTCCTTGCTTAATGTATATAAGTTTCAGTTTTTGGCATTTGTTTACATGACACTTGTATTTTATGGGTGTCAGTGCTCTACTTGGTGACCAGCTAACAGGTTGCCGTCTAATTGCAAGGACTTCAATAAGAAGCCTCCGCAAGATGACACAAATACCGGTGCAGAGTCTTACCTTTTCCGAAAGCGTACTACCGTTTTCGTAGTACCGCATGACCCTACAGTAGTAGAGCAGCAACAACGCTGGTAGCGATATTTTTTGTGAAGCATCATCTGAAGAGGATAACTACAGAGTCAAAATGCAGTGATTTTTCATATTCTACCTACCAAGTTGCGTAAAGTGTTCGTTAGCAACATGTTCACAATAAAGTGCAATCTTTTACCATTTCCTCTCCGATGGCACTTCTGCCGCCCAGAAGCTTCCCAGATGTATTGTACGTGACAAAAAGCGTCGCAGGATATCACGGCTATTCACACTATTGCAACTTCTAGCCTGATTACCTTACTTTGATGTAACACAAAAAATGAACTTTACAGCGACCTAAACACGGAAAGCGAATATACCTAAGCCAAATAGCAAGGCAGCTCCGCAATAAAAAATGACAGTGAATACGTATACAAGGCGTTTCACGTAAGTAGAACCAAGTATTAGAAAAAAAAACAAAAACAAAAAAAAACAAGCGTTTAACTATGACTGAGTGAGAGAGACACAACATTTATTTTAAAAAAAAGTGGTTCATCGCGGGTGGGGCCCTTCTTCCAAGGCTCCACTGGCTATAGCGGCTCGGCGGGCCTGACCTAGGGTCGCCAGTTGGCTTCCCAGTGTCCTTTCAGCGAGTCGCGCCTCCCACGACCACGTTTGTATTGGGTGCGTATGTGAAAGCAATGATATATGGTTTACCGTCACGTGGCGCTCATTCTGGCGTTTTTATATTTCGCTTAGTTGGTTGATTAACCATGGTCAATTCTGCAACATTTTTAATATTCAGTTTAGAGCAGAGTGCACTTCGTCACATCGTAGAATGCATTTAAAAACGACCGAAGCGACTGTTTTGTGGCTGCGCACATGCTGCATGGTGAATATTTTCTAGCTTTCAAAGAAAGCACGCGAAATATCAAATAAAACCACGTGACTGCGCTCATACGCTATCGTACTGCAGCGCTCTTAAACGTGCTTCGAGCGAAACAACCGGCGCGCGGACCGTAAGCCTGTCGCTTCTCAGGGACGATGGTGTTTCTTTGTCGTGTGTGGCGGTCACAAACGCTGACGCGCTGTGGAGACGATGCCTAAGCCGCGGCCGCTCATTTCGCCGCGGTCCACGTGCCGGTTGTTTAGCTCGAAGCACGACTGAGAGCGCTGCAGCACAATAGCGTACGAATGCAGTAACGTGGTCATATTACTCCGGGTTTGCTTAAATGCCGGAAAAATCACTACGTAGCATGTACCTTTCCACAAAAAATCAGATCTGTCGTTTTAGAAGGCCCATTAAAACATAAAGAAACAACGCACTTGGCCCCAAAATGAATAACATAAATGCTACACAAAAATAATATCTGGGGTTTAACGTCCCAAAACCACGATATGATTATGAGAGACGCCGTAGTGGAAGGCTCTGGAAATTTCGACCACCTGGATGTTCTTTAACGTGCACTGACATCGCACAGTACACGGGCCTCTAGCGTTTCGCCTCCATCGAAATGCGACCGCCGCGGCTGGGATCGAACCCGTGACCTTCGGGTCAGCAGCCGAGCACCCTAACCGCTACACCTCCGCGGCGGACAGAAATGTTACATCATTCATCTTAGTTAGAAATTAAACGCAATATAAAAAGTACCCTAATGAGAGCCACATGGCGGTAATCCCCATCGTTGGTTTTATTCAGTTGAGGTTAAGCACCTCTTTGTAAATATTTGGTTCCAGTTACGTGACACCCTTTAAGAACACCATACAGGCGGCACCCCTACAAGCTGTGCGGCACCCCTACAAGCACTCAGAAAACTGAGTGCCCACGGAAAATAGCACTAAAGGGCTCGTAGGGACGCTGATGAGAAAACCGTAGCACTTAGTATTATGTTTGTAAAATCCCCTTCCTAACGTCTTTAAGATTTGTTGTTATAATTGCCCTTATTATAATGCAAGCCCAATTTCGCTGTTTTAAGCAGAATTTTTGTTCCTGTAAGCACTAGGCACGCTCAGATCATTTTACCTTTGCGCTAACGTCGCCTGAACAGCAAATCACATGGAGTGTAGATATGTAAATAGTAGCAATGACACAGTCAATTAAAATAAGAATAAATAACACAAGGAATAGAGGAGGAGGTTGCAAAATACTTACCACAGTTAACAAACGGGGGAAAAAAAAACTACACAGGGCCTAGATAATGTGTGGGATGCAAACGGAGGACAGCAAAGAGAGCACTTGTGCTAACAATCAAGCTATCATAAAAAAAAGGCTTCTTGCGTAACTTAGCACGAAGGACAAAGATACAGTACGCCAAAATATCATATCTTACGTAAATGCTTGTTCTATTGCATATAGCATTGACATCGGTGGTGTGACGGTTGTTAGAATCTAATTTGCATATAAGTCAATCTCATAGTGTGCAAGTCAAGCATACATCGACGAGATCTGTCAAATCTCTGCGTGAAAGCAGCGAGATGCAAGCAACCCCATTCTTGCATTTTTGAGACTTTGCAACGAAGCACCACGCAAGACAAACTTCGATAACGACACTATAGAGGCCATCCGAATTTGAGCGAAAGACGTCGCACGCATTGGAGTACGCAGAACAGTACCGTGGCTACAAACAAGGTTCATGGCACCGACATAGCGAAAAAGAAAGAAAACATGTGGGCATTAGTGTGGGCATGACTTCGCTAATGCAGTCGAGCTTTGACAAGCAAGTGTGTCGGTTAATGTCTGCTGGCTATCCATGTGCAGGGATTTTTTCTGTGGCCGAGGCCTTGTTGCGGAAAGCTAAGCAGTCAATGACCGGAAATGTAAGCCCCCCCAGAAAAGAGCCCGGTAAAGCCTGTCGTGGTGCCGTACGTTCACAAAGTGGCGCACCATGTGAAAAAAGTGGCGAACCGTCATAAAGTGCCGGTTGTGTTCTCCGCTCCGAAGAAGCTGGCCCGGTTGTGCTCGCGTGTTTCGCGGGGTGGAGAAAAAAGAGGTTGCCAGAAAAAACATGGTAGACAGTTTGTTAACTGTTGTACCGGGGTTGTCTATGAGATCCCTTTGACCTGCGGTAAGGCATACATAGGCCAGACGGGTCGTTGCATTAATGACCGGGAGGCGGAACATTCTCGGGCTGTGAAGAGTGGGGGGTACAAATTTGGCAGAGCATTGCGCAAGTTGCGGGACATGTGAGCCGAAACTGAGTGAGATAAAGATACTGGGTAGGGGTAGGGATCAGATGGCAAGGGAGTTGCTTGAAGCGTACCATATCAGGAAGCGAGGGGGTATGTGCGTCAGTGACACATCGGTGAAGCTTTTCAAGGCAGAGGCTGGGTATCTTGATAATTTTTTGTGAAGTGAGAACGTGTGTTGACCAATGCATTTGACTGTGTGCGCATGTGTTTTTCTGGATATATTTGCGGGCGAAGCCTCAAATAAAGTTAGATGAAAGTAGCGCTTGTCCTGTTGTCTCGCTCTTGTGATTGTTATTCTGTGCGCTCAAGTTTCCCTTCAAATTATGCACCATCTCGCCAAGTTTCAAGTTTTGTTAAAATATGGTCCTATCTACTCATTTTCAGCATTACTAACAGCCTTACCTGGATGCAAGTTTATACTCACGTCTACTCACACGTATTCCAAAGCAGTGTCGTTTCATACATCATTTCAATATTTATTGGCCAGAGGGGTAAATTAAGTAGGGGGGTGCCTGGACCCCCCCCCCCCCCCAAACTCCTTGTTACTCTTCCGGGAGAATTTCGTGATAACTAAATCTTATGTTGTCAGCTATTTCAAGAAAAATGACCTTACTGGTTTGCAATCACCCATAACTCGCATTCGAAGGTACTTTATCAAAAGGCGCCAAGAAAAGCATCGATTACGTGAGATATTGGTGTTAAAGAGCATTACCACCAATGTAGAAAAAGCTAATTCTAGGCTAACGGACTCATGAGTCGACTCACTCGGACTCACTCAGACTCAGATCGAGCCGTGAGTCTGAGTCTGAGTGAGTCCGGGTGAGTTATGTTGTGGTGAGTTTGAGTCCGAGTGAGTCCGGCTCAGGACAACTTTGGTGAGTCTGAGCCCGAGTGAGCACTAAGCGCAGAATATACTTCATGAGTGAGTCTGAGTGAGCTCCACAAGTTTTGCCGACCTATGGTCATGTGTACCATGACTTGCATGCCACGCTCATGACACTCTCGTGGCCGTTTCGCTAGCTTGATATACACCAAATTTGGTATTGAGCGACGTGATTGTATGACGAGCATAAATGATAAGCGGTAATATGGAAATCATGACGTCATGATTTCCATATTATGTCCATGTCATGTCGAGGAACATGGGGGCACGACGTTTATCAATACTTCTGGCGTATCCGTCACCAACTTTATGTCACTTTTAGAATTTTACCTTCGTAGCACCTTTGTTTCTTTTAATAATGACTTGTTTATTCAAAGAAAGGGCATTTGTATCGGTTCCTGCGTTGCACCTGTTCTGTGTAGCATTTTTTTTGGCGTCTATTGACCGTGGATTTAGTAAGTGCCTTGGACCCAGGAAAGGTCCCTAAGATTTTTAGATATGTGGACGATTTCCTCGTGGTTTTAATTTCTACTAACCCTGTAACGCACTCTAGCGAGGTAGATGTGGTTCTGAACCAGTTTCGACAACATGGAAAAGGCTTGGTCTTTACCCATGAGCTGCCCAATGACAAGAACTTGCAGTTTTTAGATATTAACTTGACTCTCGGTGATGGTCATGTCTGTTGGAAGTTCAGCCCTAGAACGAGAAAAGGTCTCCTTTCATACGATTCCGCGCATTCAAAGGTGGTAAAGAGGGCTATAGCTGCAATGTGTTTTCGTTCTGCGCTTTCCAAGTCATGCGAGCACACAGTGCATGATAGTTTCTCCTGTCAGTTACTGCGGCTTACTGCAGCTGGGTTCCCTTCTTCGGTCTTAGTCAGTGTGTCCGAAACGTTGCTTCAGAGGCTGAAAGGGGAACGCAGGAGGCCAGAGCCATTGCAAGGCCAGAGAAAAAAGACCGCATGTTGTGCCATACATGCACAAAATCTCCCACAACCAAAAAAAGGCTGCAAATCGGCACCATGTGCCTGTGGTCTTCTCTGCTCCAAATAAGCTTTCAAGGCTCTGCGCCCGCATTTCTTCGAGCGGTGCCAAGGCGGCGTGCGATAAGAAGCATGCAAAGCCCTTTCTGCGTTGTGCTGTGGGCACTGTTTACGAAATACCCCTGAGCTGCGGCAAGGTCTATATAGGCCAGACAGGGCGCTGTACAAATGACCGTTTAAGGGAGCATTCTTTATCAATTAGGACTGGAACAGGGTCTCATTTACCCTTTCACTGTGCTTCGTGTGGCTGCACACCGCAGTTCGATCGCACGCGACTACTTGGAAGGAGCCGGAATGCGCTGGCGCGGGAGTTACTGGAAGCCTTTCACATAAGGAAGAAAGGTGATTCTTGCGTCAGCGTGCCATCAGTTTTATTGCATACGAGTGAATTTGAACTGTTGGATGTAGATGTACTTTAGATGGTTTTTTACGAAGTGTCTGTCATTTTTTTTTAGTGATTTCCACGAGCTTTACGCAGGTTTGGGTTTCCGTTGTTTTTTTTTCGATGGCTTTACATTAGGATACATTTGTTTGTTGCTGGTTCCCAGATATCATGATTGTGATCTTTTCAAACCTCGTCTTTCTGCACGTGCAGTGAGTGGAAAGTTCTGCGCATGTCCTTCAAGAGCCTTTATATGGTGAATGCTTCATGAAAATAAACTTAGTTGTGAGTTGGCGTTCTTTCTGTCTCTTCTTGTCTCTTCTCTGTAGTAACCTTGCGCCACGTATTTCTAATAACATGACATGTCATGTGCGACATGACTTGCATGCCGCGCTCATGGCCGTTTCGCTAGCTTGGTATACACCAAAATTGGTATAACGGGACGTGACTGTATAGCGAACATAAGTGGCAGGTGG
>JALIZH010028404.1:0-22122 GCA_030522465.1 Rhipicephalus appendiculatus | reverse complement strand
CGTTAGTAGCCTTCCCTGTTTGACCTAGGTGTACGCCACGAGTCTCAAACAGGCGGCCCCAGGATCTTTCGCTTGCGGCTCAGACCGCAGATGACTGCCTTCGTCCCATATTGTTTTTTTATTTCCTTTGATTAATAAACTTCTTCACGAGCTATAAGCAGAGGGAACTGAGCTCAAGCGCCCTTTTCGTGATACACACTATGCATCACCATGTTTATAACTGTGTCACAAGAACTCTGCATTAGAGAATCAGCATTTACATTTCAGTCATTCCATAGATCAGTATCGATATGTTTCTCGAATCCTGACGTCAGATCCCCTCCAGAAATGATCCGTGTATGAAATATGGGAAGGGCCTTCTTTTGTGGTTTGTTCAAATACGCTCACGTGAGTGTGCCGACACTTCTCGTGAGCAAAATATAAAAAAATAAAAACTTTCATCCAGTTCTGCGTTTCCGGATGCATGCTAGCGTAATCGGGTCGTAGCATCTGAGTCGAAGAGCGCCTGCCATAGACGCCCAGCGGACCGTACCCTACCCCGGCATTCATAGACGGAGAGGCCACGAAGTTCCACACGGTTCCCCGCTTTCCTTTGGTTCACTCACACTCCAAACTCGGTCGCCTGGCACGCGTCACGGCATCGAGGCACGCGTACAGTCATTGAGACGCCCGTCTATTGTCACCGCGTACCCGCATCCGAATCCGCAAGAGGCGGGTGAGACGGAGCCCAGACCCTCATCTCTGCCTCCCAAGCATAACGGCTGACTTGCATGGAAATCCGGGTAGATCTGTGGCTTCTAATGAGCGATCGGACTTCAGCCCTGATCTTAGTTGATCCTGACATCTAATACCGATCTGCTTATTAACTGGCAACTGCCAAGTCGTCTATACCAGAGAGATATCGCCGCTGGACGCCATGTTGCTGAAATCATATGCTCTATACCGCAGTTGCCTAAGGCCTAAAGATTGACACTACAGATCACTCAGTCATGTATGCAAGATGACCAAGTTATTCAGTTAAGCCTTCCACCTTCACTGTAAAAAAGACACCCGTTCGTGTTCCGTAGCGTCAGTAACGTCTTTTTTGTTTTCGGATTTGCTCTTAAGAACCCCTGTTAACATAGTTCGCGAAAATTGTTAAAAATTTACGTCGGCTAAACCCGTAAGAAATTATGTAACTGGTGCACTATGAATAGCGAATCCCTCAATTCCGTGAGTCGTATTCGCGTTTTACCAGTAAATTCACGGTTATCTCAGGAACGCTCCACGTAGCACTTCTAACTGGACTAGTAATTACATGGAAGTATCTTAAGTGCGTACAAAGCAGCAGCGATACTCCAATGTCATTACACTCTCTCATTTCGCATGCTCTTCAAACCCTCAACAAAAATTTAAATACGAATTGAATTGTAGCTATACTGTTTTAGTAACACGTGGGCAACTCTCGCGGCCGTGATGAGCAAGTCTGGAGACACCATGCATGTAGCCTAATTGCTGAGCCGTATTTAGAGAAGTATCGAGTTTCTCAGAGCTTTTGTGAGGGAGGTGCAAAAATGTGCAGTGAAGAGTGCCCTGAGTCAAGTTCTTGGCGAGTGAAAGAGCGGGTGGCTAAAGTGCGAAATGCTGGTGTGCCGACAAGTGAACTTACCGTCGTATGACGATGACAACGATGGTGATGACTGCGGCGAGCACGACGAAACCTCCGAAGACACCAAGCGCTATGAAACCCCCTGAAAATGAATACATAATGAATACATAAGTTAAAGGTTCGTTGTGGCCCAGCCTGGAATGAAACCTTTGCTAAGCAGTAATGAAGTAAGACCATATATAATAGGCATTCATATTTTACAGCGAAGACTAATCCTTTGATAGGTTTCGGTGCGGTCGCATAAGGCTGTAGCTTTGCCGTTTGGTATGTTTAACAACTACACTCAAACCTCATTATAACAAAGTTGCATCTTACACGAAAATAAGTTCGTTATATTCGAAAATTCGTTATAAAAGTATATTCCTAACACTATATCTATTGCAAGACTATTTTTTATTTACTTCGTTATAACCGATATTTCGTTATATCCGGGTTCGTTATATCGAGGTTTGAGTACGTATAAAAACGGTTGGGTTGGTGCCTTCGACGTTTCATGACCATATTCACGTCGCGATACTCAAAAATAGAAAAGCATTCGCTTAAAAGCCCTATGTGTTGGCGCCTGTGTGTCTTAAGTAAAGTCATCGCCAGTCGTAACTCCGGGAAACTGTGTGTCACAAAAATCGGGCATACCTTATTGTGTCACAATAACCGGGCAACCCAATGCTTTGCGTTGCGCTGTTCTAAAAATCTCTAATATCGTGCACGAAACGCCAAGCCCATGCGGCGAGCCAGGCAAGACGACGCATGCCACGGCAATGAGACGCATGCTGCTCAAATGAAAAACTTGGAAGTTCAAACGACGGAAGCTTGAAGGGGGATTTGTGTACCTTTTATCAAAATACTGTGTCATTTCTGTTTTTTGTGCAACACAGCTTCCCTGGTGATCCACCTTCGCAGAGTAAAATGGCTCATCAAGCTTTTTTTGTCTTCAATTTTAACGCGACAGCGTCTAAGAGCTCGTTTCGCTGAAATTCCGGCGTCGGCGTCGTTGGTTGTGAGCGAAAAATCATCTTGTCCGTAAAAACATTACGACTGTCATGTAGTGAAAGGAGTCTCCTTAACGCATCATATATTACGTGGCAGAATCCTAGAATCGCACCAGGCGACAAAACAAGTGAATTGTGCAACGAGTGGGTGGTTTTAAGCGGGCCACCCATTACAAAGTGGGAAGCTGCGCAAATGCACGTGTCACCTAATGGATGAGTAGTGGGCACTCCGCCAATTAGCAGAAGGAAGAACTATGGCGTAGTCAGCACTTGGCAACTGTACATTCAGTAGAAGTTCCATGACAGTATGAAACGGCCAATGTTGCGCGAAGAAACGTTCTTTTCCTTGCGGCATGGTTGAAGGTATTGCGCACGGGGGGCTGATTTAGACCTACGCAGTCGCGTTCTACTCTTGAAGGCGAAGCTCAAGCGTCCTCCAACTTTCTTTTTTTAGATGTGAAGCAGCTCTTTGACTAGCCTGTGTAACGCTGTCCCTCCGTGCGTCCGTACGAACGCGCCGCAACGCGCTCCCCTCGCCGCAGGTGTTGGAGCGGTGCAAAGTAGGTCACGCCGCAGCTGCGCGTTGACGTCACGCTCCCCTCGCAGTGCGCGCTGACGTCACTCTCTCCCTCACCTGCCGCGCGCTCGCCGCAGCGCCCGCAGCTGCCGCCTGACGCGCAACGACAAGACCTACGCCAGCCATCGCTTCAAACGAATCTTCCAGCGCTCACCGCAGCACCCGCGTTAGCGCCGTTCAACCCATGACGCCACCCGTGCGCAACGCTGCTGCTTCGCATCCCATCAGGGTTCCCTTTGGGAAGATGGTGTAATTTTTTTGTGACCTAGGGGCTTGTCTTCGTTAGGCGTAGCCATGTAAAGTCTACACAAGGGCTCATACACCTAAACTGAGCTTTGCCAATCGGCAACCGTGAACGCGTTCAGAACACGACAATGTAAGGGCGTTTAAAATTCAATGTTTGCTCTGGGAACGAAAGCCGAGTCACACTAATTTCGTAAGCATGCCCTCTCGATGTTGGTTGTTGCCGAAAGTTCTAAACTGTTGTGACGCGGTAGGCACTACCCCCGCCAAAGTACACAGCGCTGTTTTAGTGGCGGCTTTCCCGCGGTGCATGACTTATTTTTGAGCCACGTGACTACTGTTTACCAATGGAGGCCCGAAGTGCGAACGGAAAACTCAGCGTGACGCTAGCTTCCTAAAGGGGGGCGTATGCGGAGAATTTTGCGTTCCACGCTGGAATTACGCGAGCCCTGAACCTTTTAGGGTCGAAGCTCCTTAGGTTGTAGGTCTGTCCCTCCTCTGTAGTAGTAGTTGTAGTAGGTAGGTAGCCACGTATAGTGGAATGTACCCACTCCACGTGATAAAGATGACGATGACGCAGTATAGTGGAATGTACCCACTACACGTGATAACGATGAAGTATAAGCGCGTTCCAGTATAGTGGAATGTACCCACTACACGTGATAACGATGACGATGACGCCGTATAGTGGAATGTACTCACTACACGTGACAACGATGAAGTACTATAAGCGCGTTCCAGTATAGTGGATTGTACCCACTACAGTGAAATCTCGGTATAACGAACTTCAGGGGACCGCGGAAAATGTTCGTTATTCTGAAAGGTCGTTATAGTGAAACCCCGAAAATTTACCATAACAATAGCATTTCAGTAACGCAAACGTCCTACCTTTGCAACGGTACGTCCTGGAACTCGTTTCTCACAACAATGCACACGTAAACGTCAGACAAGGCACGTTTATTTGAAATAGTCCGCGATCTTTTTTTTGACGGGTGCAGCACAAACTCTGCATCACGAACGATTCTAGACCGTCCGCATTTTTATGCACTGCTTCGGTCGCTGTGCCGCTTTTTTCTATGAATATGCGGAGTTTCCTCAGGTAGTCCAACGCATCTGTGGCCGACACGGACTCGTCGCGATCTTCGGGTGCTACCGTGACATCGTCGTCCATGTCATCGCTGCAATCCTCATCCCAAGTCTCTGTGCCCTGGACGCTCTGGAGGATGTCATCAGTCGTAAGCTCCGCTGATGTCCACGTCGCCTCGTCACACTCGACATAGTCGTCAAATGTGGTTGAGGGATCGACGGCTAGCTGCTCGGCCACCTCGCTCCAGAGCTCGCTGGAACTTCCCTCCGCACCTCCGCTGCCGGTTCATCACTTTGTGGTTGGCCATCTGTTATCAGGCCGGCCTTAATTCTTCCAGTAGTTTTGAATGGTGGTGGATGTGTCGCTCCACCATGCACCTGTGAGCATTTCCGCAGCCTCTCGGACGTTGATGGCTGTCGAGCGCTGTAGGCGCACGTTTATGAGCAGCCGCTGAACAAGGCGCTTCCGGAAGTGCGACTTCACGCTCCTTATTATTCCTTGGTCCAGTGGCTGAAGTAATGATGTGCAGTTCGGCGGCAGGAACTCAAGACGCACATTAGTGAATGTTCACAATGTGCGCCGAGCAGTTGTCAACGATCATCAAAATGTGCCGCCCCTCCTTCCTCATCTTTTCGTCTACCGTCAGCAGCCACTCGGAAAACAGCTCGCGCGTCATCCAGGCACGCTGATTTGCCCGATACTGGCACGGCATCGAAAACCTCCCGATCACAAGAGGCTTCAGCTTTTCAGTGCCATGACACGGGCACATTCTGTGCTCTCACGTCTGTAAACCAAGTGAGCACTGCTGCGTCAATATTCTGAAAATCGACGAGCCGCAGTCGCTTCCCTTGATGGGGCAAGCTGAGATTCGTGCTGGTGCTTGAAGATCTTCTCTTTATCTTTGAGAATCGTGGCGATCGTCGACCGCGCCACTCCACGTTCTTTAGCCACGACGGCTTGTTTCTTCCCATCTTCTATTTCACGAAGAATGCCTACTTTCTCACTCATAGAAAACTGCTTCCGCTTCTTCGCCGTAGGAGGAGTTGTTGAGCTCATGACAACACGAACGCCGGCACGCACTTCCAACACAATAAAATACGCAGAAGAAAAACAAGATGGAGAGGCCTGAAAAGGGTGACAGCACGCGAACAACTGATAAATCAAGGAAGAAAAATGCGATGCGTTGTCGTTGTTGTCGCATCCGCAAAAGCAGGAAAAAAGAAAAGAAATGCCCACTTCAGCCAACGCGATGCTTCAGCGTTGGCTCTTCTCCCACACCGTCTCAGGTTTTCCGAGCCCATATTCCCCGGCACTCCGCTTACAAAACCTGATGCGTCGTCGCCTCCGCAACCCTCCGCCCGCGTCTTTCTCCTCCCGCGCCATCTCAGGTTTTTGCGGGAGGGCGTCCACTCTTTGCGCTGCGTCGTCTGCTACCTTGCAGCTCCGACTGCCACGACCGATGCACTGAAATATGAGAATCCTCGCATTTCGGGATAAAAGTTCGTAGTACTGAGGTGTTGTTAAGATGACACGGGAATTAAATAACGATCGTTATTCTGAAATGTTCGTTATTCTGAAGTTCGTAGTAGTGAAATATTTTTACATTGAAACTATAGGCAGTCGGCGCGGGATTTCTTAAAAGTTCGTTAATCTGAAATGTTCGTTAATGTGGTGTTCGTTGTAACGAGATTTTACTGTACACGTGATAACGATGACGATGACACTGATGACCATGAAGTATAAGCGCATTCCAGACCACACATTCTGTTTCTGCCATGGATGAAAACGATCGAGCTTCTCCCACTCATCATCATTCGCTTCGTGTATATGGCGTGATTTTTCTTTTTTTTTTTTTTTGTGTGACCTAGGGGCTTGTCTTCGTTAGGCGTAGCCATGTAAAGTCTACACAAGGGCTCATACACCTAAACTGAGCTGTGCCGATCGGCAACCCCGAACGCGTTCAGAACACGACAATGTAAGGGCGTTTAAAATTCAATGTTTGCTCTGGGAACGAAAGCCGAGTCACACTAATTTCGTAAGCACGTCCTCTCGATGTTAGTTGTTGCCAAAAGTTCTAAACTGTTGTGACGCGGTAGGCACACTGCGTTGGTACACAGCGTTGGTACACAGCGTTGTTTTAGTGGGGGCTTTCCCGCATTGCATGACTTATTTTTGAACCACGTGACTTCGGTTTACCAATGGAGGCGGGAAGTGCGAACGGAAAACTGAAGCGTGACTAGCTTCCTAAAGGGGGCGTATGCCGAGAATTTTGCGGGTCACGCTGAAATTACGCGAGGCCTGAACCTCTTTCACCTGTTCTCCCATTTCCGCGGCTGCTTGCCGTCCTGCAGCCATAGGCGGGCGTAGAAATTAAGTGAAGGGGGGGAGGGGGGCAAAGTCTGTACCATATTTTTATCCAGTCGAACTTGTTCCGTCATTGCTTGAAGCACACGATTATGACCACGCACGTTTTTGAGGATAATGGCGGCAGAAGGCCCCTCATGATGCATTGCAGGAACTGCTTACTTCCTATCTTTACAACCGAAAAACCCGGGACCAAAAGCTGGTCACTGTAGGAAGCACGTCATCAGTTCATTTTATTTTTTATTTATTTTTTTATTCTCTTGTGAAGCATGTTGTCTATTGGGCTCGAAAGGTGTGGGGACGGGGATATGAAACCTCGCTCTCCCCTCCACCCCTTTCAAAGGGGGAACCTCGCGCGCATGCATGTCTCCAGCGCCAAGTCAATGTCATCTGATGTCGGTTCAGCAAATTTGAAGTCTTGCTTTTGATAAGCACTACCTGTTATAGTACTTGGTTGAAAGCGACGTGGTGCTCACTTAGGAGAGGGAGCATACAGTAGTGTCATTTCAAAATACGCTTGTAGATAGGCCATAAAATGAACGTAATTTTTTTCCCGCACTGCCAGGAAGCTCTGCGAGCGCTTAGTTACTAAATCGGCTAGGCAAATGAGGCTTACCCATGTTGAGCTTGGCTCCCGAACGTGCTGCCGAATCGTCGGCGAAGCTGTTGTGCAGGTCCGGCGGGGCCAGCACTGTCCGGTGTCCCGAAGACCCGGCCACGTCATGGTCGACGGGCCGGAATGCCGGCCTGCGCGGCGGCTGCGAGGGCGTCGTGGGCTGAGGCCGCGGCCGCTGCGTCGCCCGTACCGTGGCTGTCGCACTAGGTCGGGGAGACGCCACCGTGGTCGTCACGAATGTGGGCCTCTGATCAGGACGGTCGGGCATGAAGTCCGGATGGAACCTGTCAAGCCGTTTGGAAGAGGACGAGGCTTTGTAGCAAAATCTTAAACTTAATTAAAGGGAAGCTTTCTTAGTGCACATCTGAGTGTGGCTGGACATGCTGCTGCTGGCGGCTGCTATTCAAACCAGCTAACTTTCGGTTACGCACGTCCGACCACTTAATCTGCTTCTGGTTAGCACTTTACGTCTGATTAGTGCCTGCTCTAAGGAAGTCCTCTGGGAAAAGTTCTGTGAGAAATCGTCCACGTCACGGACATCATTAACATAATTGAAGGCCGGTCGAATGGGCTAGGAAATAGCTGCTGCGTCGTGCAAGTAGGAGCATTTGGTGGAAGACGAATTTGCAAAGGAGCTTTTAACAAGAGAGCGTTGAATCCTCGGCATTGATTTAAAATTTTGTACGCTAAAAACGTCTTTATACGCTAAACGCTGTCATAAGCAGCTTGTCTGGCCCAGCGAGGCTTTTGTTTTCTTTTAATTATATGTAGTTTAGGAGATGTTAGCGCTTTGATATAAGGCCGGATACTCCTTTTCGCAGATAGTAGTATACGTGAAAATGACAGCAATGAAAAAATAATATACAGAAAACAGCACCTAGGGCGAGTTTATATAAGTTCATTCATGTAGCTACCCCCCCCCCCCCCAGAAAAAAAAATACACTATACACAGCGCGAGAACACCTCTCTTTTTTCTGATCGGTTCATGAGTGGCCATTACAGTTTAGAACATGCGAAACAGTTAAAGACAGCTGTTAATTTTCATACTTCCGAATTGCCTACCAGCGATAGTACACTTCAAGTGTCACAAAATTATGTTCAGGCCTTTTCCAAGCCTGTGATACAATGCGAACATATCTGTTAAGTAGACCTTTGGAGCCCACGGGACCCCTACCTTGTCGGAATGATTGCGGGACCTTCGTTGCCGCCCGCGCTGTGACCGTTGATCTGAGGTGGTGGCGGCGGCTCCTCAGTCGTAGTGGTCGTTGTCGTCGTCGTAGTCGTCACAACGGGCCTCGGCGTCGTTGGCCCTGCGTCGTTGAGATAGCCATACATGTAGAAGAACACCCTACCTTATCACCGTGCACTGTTTCCAAAAACGCTCAACTCAAAAACGTCAAACGCAACTCATTGTTTCGGACCTATGATGTCCTTGGAAGTGAATGTTATTTCGTCGTAACAGCACTACATACCGTACCAATGACCGAGCACGGCGACAGGCTTACGGCACTGTTGTGTACGTAACAACGAACTTTCTTAGTAACAAAGCAATACACGCTTTAATTGAATTACATTCAGGACGACTAATCCTTCCCTCTAACACCCAAGACATATTGTAGCTCTTTTTGCCGGTCTATATCCTTTTACCGAGAAAAAAGAGGATTCGCTCATTCCTAAGCCACATTTACATGTTCGTGTTGTTAGCCTATATACGAGTAGTTCAGTCTTCCGTCTTTCTTATGCTGTACTTCATCTCAACCCAGAAACACCCTTTTCAGAAATTTGTGTCTTGGCTACCTAACGCGAGTTTGGCTATTGCATTCCTTGTCACTCGGAGGGCGATGCAATTTCGCGCACAACCTTCCGCACTTGGTTCCCGCATCCTGCGCAAACACCGCAAGCTGGACACGCGAGTTTGTTCATTTCCGTGGCGAGCGTAAACAGTGTTACCGCAGAGTAGCAAGAGCCTGCGAAAAATTTCGAGCACACGTTACAAGGTGTGCCTCGCTCTCTTGGTCTAGCGCCCATCTCTGTTCGCGAATTCTCCCCGGAAGAAGCTCGCTACGCTCCTGATTCTTCCTCGCCAACGCTCCCCTGAGCAAACCGTGTATCTAAGTCGGCGCAACACATTTTTCTCGCGGTTCACTCACGCGAAATTCAAATCAAGCCTCGTCTTTCTTTCCGGGAATGCTCTATTCCGCTCGACGAGCAGCGTCCGGTGCGAGAAACGCTGACGTCGCCGGCAAGCGGCAGGCCGGAAGGAAGCGGCACAAGACAGGAAGAGAATGACGGAAGCGGCAATGTTGTTCTCGCGAGGCTCGAGGCCTCGCAGTCTTCGCCGTTGGTGTCTTCACTGGGCCACTGCGCGGCGTTTAATGGCGCCGTCGAGAAGCGACGAGCTTATCAGAGCGACGCCAGCCCGGCCGCCTCTTCTTTTGAGACGGCCGCGCCAGACCGTGCAGCCGGGCCGTACCTGTCGCCTCAGGGCTATTGGGTACAAAAGCTACGGGACGCCCCGAATGAAGAAAAGGAAGCAAAAAAGCAGAGACGATAGCAGGAAGTTGTCCTTGTTTCGCGTCCGCCATATCCGGAGGCTGGAATGCCGTTCACTCATAGTTTATTAATGGAATAGCAGTGTATACCCAGACGTTTACGGCTTCAATAAAACATGTCTACGAGCACTAATAAGCGATGGCTATGAGATAAATATAGCTAAGTGTTTTCCGTGTCTAGATTCGACGTCGCTAGAGGCCGCCATCAATGTGGCTCCTAGATCACACGCCTGAGGTAACACAGAATTCCATAATTGGTAATATTATATTAATACGATATATTATCCACTTTTAAGTTCCATAATTTACGGCAAAATATTTCTAGCATCCTGCCGCAGTTGCCCCTGACATATAATAGACGCAATTTTAGTCTATATTAGTAATGGTTCATTCCTGATGTATTATTAAAGAGCTCTGGCTGTTGAGTTCCTGTTGTTTTAAAATTGCGTGCAATAATTTTCATGTTTCTAGCAAAGCATGCTAGATGATTGTCCTTGATGCAAAGCCTTTCGAAGCACAGAACGTGTGTACACAACAATGCAAAGCATGTTTTCGTCTCAGCATGTTAGTATACTCCCCCCACCAGTGAGTTACGAACTGTTCCGACACCCAAGTTTCGTGCACTGAGGGTACTGAACTCACGGAGGCAGACGGGCACGTCTCCCTGCCAGAAGCCCGTGGGTCCGCAGAGCAGATGCGGATTGCCGCTCAGCTGATAGCCCGGCTCGCAGTCGTACTCGGCCACCGTGCCAAAGATGGTCGATGCAGCCGAGAGGCGAACCAGGCCGTGCGCAACGGCTGGCGGAGGTCGGCACATGACCGCTGCGCAACGATTAGCCAGTGTTCTTATTGTAGCGGAGACACTGCTTGGACCATACCAGAGGTAGAGTGCAATTTTGGTATTTCTTTATGCACAAGATAGATAGGCTTCTCGTCCACTCTCTACACGATTCTGCTCGTTAAAAGCGGAAACTGTCTTGATAAACCAAAACACGCCGGTATGCAGCATTTATTGGGCTGAACACAATGATGCTTTCTTGTATCCGACGCAGAAACTGCACATTGTTCTACTATGCAATAACAGGGGGTTTTATTAGCCAAGATAAACCACTACGGTCCTTAATTCCATCGTGGTTCCGACAGGCTAAGATCGACAGGCTAAGATTGGTTGGTTTTTTGTTGTTGCTGTTGTCGTTGTTGTTGTTGTTGCTGTTTTGTTTCTTTTTACTGGCACATTCGTAACCATACTAGTTGTACGCGTGCTCTGAACGATATTGTGCCCACGTAGACGAGTGCATGGATGTATATGGGCCACATTCAGTATGTCACGGCCGGAAACAGTCTATCTCATTCGAAAATTCGTCAGTAGTGATGATGAGTTGGTCAATTCTTTCAGTTTTCTTTCTCGCTAAAAGCGTTCCCACACTTCATCGCTATTATAAAACTATACCCTGCTCCGGTAGCGGGAGAGCAATGCGAGTGTAAATAGAAACACAAACGTTGACAAGCTATCAAACTTCACTGTTTGTTGTTTGCCCAGAGAAATAGTTCTTACGCATCAGGATTGCACGCTATAATGAGCTGTTCGGTATTACTTTAGGAGCCGGCGTGAAATACGCGAACGTACGCCTCTCGTAATAATATGGCCAGAGACGCCTAATCAGGCCAAAACTTCCCTCAGGAATATTAAGAGGGCAATTAAGAAAGAAATTAAGAAGGAAATTAACGACACTGACAGAACCTGACCAGGGCTCCAGAATGACCAATGCCCATCATCATCATCATCATCATCATCATCATCATCATCTCTCATGTTTACTAAGGAACGATAGCACGTCCTAACGGTCACCAATTGTCCCTGATTTGCAAGAATATGAAATCGTTAAATCTAGCGATTTGTCACCAGATAATCAACGACAGAAATCCTGCATTTTTTCCTTTTTCTTCGGCCACGAGAAAATCAATGCACTTCTTTAGTAAAGGTTCCGGCACAAACATGAGTACTCTAGTGCGAATTTTTAACTTGGTGAACATAGTTTCGCACTAGACTTGAAGAAAATTCGACCTGAATAAAGTGGAAAAAAACAGCAGTGGAGACGTGAGCCTCGCCAGTGTTGTACTTGCCATGGATATATTCACATGAAAAAGCAGTAATAAGCTAAATAATAAAAAGTTAATCTATTTATTCAGCTGGCCTAACACAAACGCCAGGAAACATTTTCTTGAAGGCTTGTAGTACTACGGGAAGATTATCACAGTCCCTAAATGAGTGCAGTTAAATATAAGCTTATCTATGACCGGGTATAGCCTTATAATCTTCCTCAAAGGCGGATGGTCACAAGCCTGCACCAATGGGCGCGAGCACTATACTGACGTCACGAGCTGGGCGACTGTGACGTCAGTATACACTGTGACTGTGACGTCAAATGACCTGTGCAGACGTGCACAGGTCATCTGCCTTTTCAACCTGTACCCGACTGGAGAGACTTTCAGCCTACCAGCCTTTTCATAACTGAACGACTTGTCACTTCTTTCGTTGGCTATCCTGTTTAGTTGGACAGTCAAATACATCCGAACAAGACATCGCCATGCACTTCGAACGTACGTTCGCATCTGGGCGGCGGTCCGTTCCATCGCTGGTCGACGTCGCATATCAGCACGCTTCGGCCAATGAGGACGAATCCTTCCCGGCAACGGTATTCGACGGCGCTTAGGTAGTGCCTGGTACCGTTGATGAGATCCAGTGACCCATTCGGTATCGGAGCAGGTGGACCGCATTCGAGGTCTGCGTGCATCGACCGCGACATTTCAGTTTTACGGTAGAACTTTAGCTCTTCTTCAAATCACTTATGGCGCCGTTCTTTCTAAAGCCGGTTGCAATACCGAACAGGTCCAAAGCAGTTGCAACTCTGCAACACAAACATTCTTTTCCGCGCAGCTATGAAGCATTGGCCTACATAGTTCGGGGTTACGCTACTTGGGGTTGTTTCCATTTGCCGTACTTCTAGAGGCTTTGCCAGGTCCTGCTTTGGCAAGAAAGCCATCTACATACACGGGTTCTGTCTCTTTAATAACATACGTTCATTGTAGTCAGTATTGCGAATCATATTAAATATAAGCCCCGTTCGCACAACTAGACATTGCCCATCATAGAAACCCTTGAAACTCTTCGGCATGACACTTATTAGGAGAGTGTACAGCGTACAATCACAAGCGTCCTTCAAAGAATATCCAATGAATAGCTACGTCACGTGTCGTTCAATTCCATCCATTACTTCAACGCTTTCGGTGCACAAACACTGCTGCCTAAGAGACAAGAGCTTGTCAGCCTATCAACCAATCTAATGCAGATCAAACAGCTGAAAAACGCTCTAATCCAATACATTTAGTTGAGGGTCGGACGAAATCTCACATGCTCCGAATGAAACATTGGTTAAAACATCGATGGATGCCGACCAAGTTGAAAAAATATTTACTGATGTTTCGGATCCCGCACGGGAGTCCAGTTCACAGTGAAGGGTCTTAATGGTGAACCCCCTCAATGTGAACAAGGTTCTCATGTGGGAGCCGAAAAGTGATTAAATATTATTCGCCTTGGTCGGCGCCCATGAATGTAATACATTTGGTCTCTTACATTAGCGTCCGTTCCCAGCGTTGGTAATCGAATAAATGTGTAACGTTTGCACTTTAATGGCTGCACTTACACCGGCATTTAGGAGCAAACTCGCTGTAGAATCCGTTGGCCAGGCAAGTCCTGATGTTGGGACCAACGAGAAGATGTCCAGGCGAGCAACGGTACTCGACCACAGAACCTACGTCGAAGTCCCGGGCTACGAGCGTCGAATTGGGCGGACGCGAAGGCTTGCCGCAAGTTGTTGGTCCTGAAAAGAATATTCGTGGAGCTGTCACACAACCACATCTGTCTACCTGGTTTAGATGAACGGCCTGATTGGGAGCGATGGTGAAAACATCGGAAACTTGTGAGTGACGAGATAAGACCCACTTTTCAACGTACTAAACGCCTTGCACCGCACTTCATCAATCTTCAACACTTACCATGCTTAAACTTCATTTTCCTTCAGGATACATTTATGCAACTATCTTTCTATCACCCCATGACGACTTGAGAAGCTTCCCAGGCACGAAAATGAGTGTTTTACGTGGGAAAAGGGTAAATATCGTAAAAAGGTGCATTGCCTACTTCAAAGGCATCGATCAAAGGGCCTTATAAAAATTGTGCGAAGCGAGCGACAGGGAGAAGGAAGCATAAAATCCTGAGTCAAAGTTTGCAAGCAACCATAGACAGATTATGCAACTCAGTCTGGCTCTTACACCTTTTAACTCCAGGATCGGGTTTCATCCATCGAAACACCATGAGCTTCTGCTCCGACGTATGCAACAGAAGCGCATCATATTTGCACAGTGTATGCCGTAGTTCGAAGGCTGTTAACTGGAAGACACCACGTGTCACCAAATTAAAAAAAATCACAGTTTCGCCGCAAGGGTGAAGCAATGAATGCGAGAGCAACAAATTGTAATGAGGCTGGCAGCTGACTCTTTTGGATCCGATCTCACGCAACTCTACAAAACGCTGGTTTAAGATAATACGGCAGCTCCAGGGACACTCTTCGCACATTCTCTTCGCGTTGAGAGCACAGCACGTAGAAGGGTATACCAGCCGCCCGCTGTGGGCTGACAAGATAGCGAGATAGCGAGATAACGCGCGCGCCAGCGACGACCGCGCTCGTAAACTCATGCGTTGAGTAACCATACGTTGCCCGAGCGTTACCCCCATATAATGTAAATTGAGTGACATAAAGTGACATAATGTCTACGTTGAAGTTGCCGACTAGTGTAAAGGGTTCGTGTTTGTATGTGTTTTATGTTGTTCCGTCACAATTATGATTGTTCATCTACTGCAAACCTTTTTTTAATTCATATACACACATATATGTTACGACTATAGCAACGGTTTTCTATATACCATGACAGCGAACACTGAGAGTCGATGACAAAGCTAGGTCCTAAGGTCCATAATGTGTACGTTGAAGTCGCCGACTAGTGTAATGGGTTTGTGCTTGTAGGTGTTTTATATTGTTCTGTCACAATTATGATTAATATTACTCTAATGTTAAACCTTTCTTTGTGTCTCACATCCATGATTTTCCCCGTGACGGACCCCGCGGACGCGGACAAGGCTCTGCCCTAAGGTGCTTCGCCCCTAAAAATTCTGTTACGCGTGCAGGTGGTTTAGCCTTTATCGCGTCTAGACCAAGTAGAAACAAATCAAAAGCATTGGATACACTACAACGGTGGGCGAATGCAATTCCTGGCTATAATTTATGCTTTTAGAACAAACTGCGAACGCTTTGGAGTGATATGCGCATTACGGGAACATAGGCAAGCTTATTGCATACTAGTACCGGAACACAGGGAAGTTTATTGCGTACTAGTAACAGCAGGTCAGGTGAGTATAACTGCACTGGGTAACAAAATGTCTTGAGCGGGACATACAAACAAGAGAACATGGGTACAGTGTAACTGCGATGCTAACACACAGCAGATCACGAATCACTGAAAAAAACAGGAAAAACTAGCAGTTGTTCCGTGTTCGAATACAACCGATGAGCGAAGCTCCTTAGAAATGGGACGCACGGGGCGTTCGGCGCGTGCGGCGTTTCATTGTCCAGGCAACGGACCAACGAATGGGCGGACGACAGGGTGAAGCGATGGTTTCGCCACGATCGCCGGTTTGAGGGGAGAGGGCAGACTCGAAGAAAGATGGAGAGGGAGACTAATCTACCTCCGTTTCGCATGCGTTCGTATTCTCGCGCTTTGCCCATCGTGCAGACGCCATCCGCGTTCCAGCGCTCATAAAGCTAATTTATCCTCGCGCGTGAGGGGGAGACGCCACAGCTGGCACCGTGCCAGGGAGCTTCAACGGCGACGGCGGGGTGCCGGCCTAAAAAAGCTTCGCTCCTAAAAAAGGAACACTAAAACTCACTATGTCTGCACAGAATCACATATCATTTGCGAATAAAAGCAACAATTGCACTTGGGCCGGCTCATATGATACGCGGGAGAAGACGGAATGAGCTTATGGTGCATTGGCAGATTCGGAGTGGCGGACGAATTTGATGTAACGCAGGAGGACTACCCTCTCTAGCAAAGCTTGCGACTTTTTTGCAAGCACTTCGTTAAAGCGTGATCAAAACCGGCTGCCGTGAAAGCATTTCGAAATCTTTCCGCCTCGATATTAATTTTATTCAGAAGCGCTTTCGAAGAAAGCAGCAATGGCGTATTATGCTTCAACTGTTGATGTACCGCTTTCTTGAAATTTTCTATTTCCGTGAGAATTCGTGTCGCACTGCTCAGGCTCTGAAACAGGTCGTTCAGTGACGACGCAGCTGGGCGGTATTAAGGCGAAAGCCTTTAATGTCTCATACTTGCTGCGTCCGGCCGTCCGTGCCCTGGAAAGGTGCCAGCTGTGGCCTCTCCCTCCTACACTCTCTCATCAGTCATGATTGCCGAGAGAATTTAAGCGGAAAAAAAAGAAAGAAAAAAACACAGAAGGAAAAAGTAAACTAAAGAAAGACATGGCATAGTCAGTCGAATGACCACAGGCTTTTGCCGAACACACTTTGAAATTTACATAGTGACCTTCAATTTTTTTATGCTGTACGCGTCCTTAGAGCACAACTTTCACAACAAAAAAAATGAAGGGCATTTTGTAAATTCGAAAGTGCGTACGGCGAAAGCCTGTGCCCATGTGACTATGCCATGCCTCCTTTTTCTTTTTCTGTTTTTTTTTACTCCCTCAGGAATCACGTGATTGCAGAGATAGTGTAAGGGGGGAGAGCCACAGCTGTGGCGGCGCAACTGTTGCTATGCACCGCTTTACCATCACGCGATTGCTGAGAGAGTGTGAGGGGAGAGGTCACAAATGGCACCGTTCCAGGACACGGACGGACGGTCACCGCGAGTATGAGACATTAAAAGCTTACGCCTTAAAAATCAAAGCGTGGCGCGTAAGCATGCAGTTGAACTTCGACAAGCAGACAAAGGTGTCTCATAGTTCATCCTGCTCTTGCCAAGGCTTGGTGGTTAAGCCGTAATACAGGGGGTATCCATAAGTGAGAATCATTAATCGGGGACGTTGAATGCGGGCATGCGTAATGATCTCAGGATCTACGAGCGGCATACCGAATGGCAACCACGCAATGCTGGACTTATTCCACTGAAAATTATTCCTCGTCATTCTTACTGAATAAAACTTCCAAGAACTCAAGGTGCCTTAGGATCGATGTTCGGCACTAAACACACGTCAGTGAAAAAGCCTTGAGTACTACAAAAACTAAAAGCTGTTGGTTCGTTTTGTTCAGATTTAAAATTTTGCTTTCGCCATTGTCAGTTCAGATAGCTCAAAGTGCTACAAGTCTGAAGTGCATAATCTGACGCCGAATCACAATGAGCCAAGTGGGAACGGAATGTCCGGGCAGTGCTTTTCTACTACTAGAAAAAAACAGTTGCTGTACTCTGCCTCTAAAGTTATGCCCAGTATTCAAGAAACGAGAAACTGCAAAAACATTATAGGGGGAAGCACTACGCAGTGAGAGAGACAGGGTGTTTCAGCTTTACTAACGTGAAACCTGGGGAGGGGGGCGAAGCACACAGTGTGCGCCGGTGTTTCCCACAGCGAGCACTTTACTCTTTACTGCTTTACTCGCCACCGGTTCACTAACGCACCATCACATTTCAGATATGTTTCAAAGGGTGGTGTTTCATATATATGACTAACGTAGAGATGTACGTTTCTTTCTCTGGCTTTAGATAAGAAACTTAGCGCCTTGGTAAATTTAGTCGCAAATTCTGACGCCGCAGCTAAGCCAAACATGATGTTTTAGGCAGTAACGACGAACCTTTAACACATAACACGCATAGTATGTACCGGTGGCGAGCAGTGAGATTTACCCAATTTTTGTGGCACATACCCGTTTGCGATTGACCTTGACGACGACATGACACGTCGACAAGCCGAGATCCTAAGGTGCTTCGCCCCTCAAAAAATGGCGCAGCTGCGTATTAGTAGTGCGAAGACTGAGAGAGCAGCGGAGCTAGTGGCGTGAGCCTCCTTCTCACCCTCATTTCCCTCTCCTACCCATTGTAGAAGGAAAGTGTTCCTTCTGCTGTGCTGGTGAGTTCTGCCGGTGTTACATCTGAACAAATGTTGTATTCCCGCAAGAGGCCAAATAACGCTAGTCAACTAGATTAACCCGGGTAAGAAATCGCGGGAAAAGAAAAAGAATGCACGCAAGGAAACAATAAGCACTCACTGTGCTGGCAGATGAAGTTGAGCGGGAGGTCGCAGTTTGTGTCCGACCACAGCCATCCGCGGTTGCCGTCAAAGCGAGAGCAGTTGTTCTCCGGCACCGAGCTGGTGGGAGAGTTCCAGAACGAGATGGTCACCTCACGACCATTGATCCAGCGCCAGTTGGTTGGATCACGCGGATCTCTGCAATAGTATTACGAAAGAAAAAGCCATGCAATGCAGAGTTCAGTAGGAAGATAAATACTTGAAGCGAACGACGGCGGTTTAGAAAACAACCGCCTGAAAATTGCTGAACAAGGTTATGAGTATGAGTAATGTCCAGAAATGACAACTTTGTCCTCCTATTTGTATGGCCGACGGCAAGGGTTTACAGTAAAAGGTGACATAAGAAACTTGCCCGTCGTATGTCTCTGTAAATTATGTTCCATATCTATTTTGAGTGTTTCCAGCTCAAATCTAAGTTCACCCATACGTCAAGCTCATCTGCCTGCTATTTATTACGATCTTGCTAGTGCCGACCAGTGATGGCTTAGTCTTTTAGGGTGCCATTTTTAATAGTGGACGTGTTTAAGCTTTTCGTTCTGCCGTTTCGCGTGACCAGCTAGCACGTGCGATGCAATAACTCGGCCGGCTCGCACTCTCATTGTGCTCTTCTTCATCTTAGGATTGACTATAAATGATAACAGTTTGCTCCTGGCGACGTAGATTCGAGAGATGAGGATAGTTTTAGCACAATTTTTCTTCATCGCCTAGTAATTTGGCGGATAACATGGTCTGCGGCCAGCACACCCATTGAGGTTGACACAATGGATGTCCACTGTAGGCGTTTCTTTAATGCGTGTGCCTTCTGAAGAAAGCGAACGAGATCAGATCAGATCAAATAACTTTATTAGGCGCCCTGCGAATTGGTGGGATGGGCCTGGATCCCGCCTAGGCTTCGGCCTAGGGTTGCTGGCCCTTGGCGGCTTCCTCGGCTCGCTGGACGGCCCAGAGTTGTTGCTCCAGATCCGAAGCGAACGAGATGCCCAGAAGCAAAAGAAGAGAAGGAAACAGAAAGAGGGAAATAGCAGAAAACAAACAGGAAAGGATATAGAACCTCGCTAATTAGGGTCGTGATAATTAATACCTGTCTAATTAGGACCATGCTAATAAAGACCTTGCTAATAATCTAGGTCGGGCACAACTTCCGCTCTTTGTCCAGTCCTGCACCACTAGCGCAAGCTGCCCATATTTTATTTTCTCTCTCGTCCGTTGTTTCTCGATATCCATGTCCGTGAATAAGACAATCCACGGCCACAAGCTTGCATGTGTTCGCCTCAAAAAACCTGCAAGTGTACGGCTGTAGGGACCGTTTACCTCTCGTAGCCAAGGAATGTACCCTACTCATGGATTCACAGGTGCACTGCATCTGCCTTGTCTGTGATTGGTCTCTGAAACAGCTCCTGATTGTTACTCATTGATATGAAAAGTCGCCTACACCCCGGTGCCTTGGAAATGCATGATTGTTATTCGATGACATACACTATCCAGATTTTGTTTTTGTGTTGTGTACAACACGCACTCACCGGAACATAATGAACACCGGAAAGGAAAACAAGTAGTCAGGAGGAACACCCAAACATTATGTGCTGCGCAAAACTTACACTATAGACTCCAATCCGTGGTTCTGTTAAGCTCATTTTTGGTCATCAGCCATTGTAACTCGGCAAAATAAACGGGAGTAAGTAACTCAGACTCACTAAAAAATATACCTGCTTTTTCTTAGGGCAGCTTTGTGCTCTGACTTAACAAGAGTCTCCTTAACCAGGTTTTCTCGGACTCAGGCACGCCCTAATTCTTCTCAGCTGAGCTGACTACGACTCACACTTAGACACTGAATCACAGGTACGTCTGAGTCCTAGTTAGTCCGCTAGTCCAGATAGGTTCAGGAGCTAACTCAGCTATAGGTCTGAATCCAAGTTAGTCCCCCTAGTACAGATAGTCCAAAGGCTAGTTCAGGTAGGTCTGAATCCAGTATGCCTTAGTCCAAGTTAGTCCGATAGTCCAGATAGGTCCAGGTACGCGTGGACTTCGGTACTCCCGGTACGCCTGACTACACGTGAGGCCGAGTAAGCCATTCATATAAGGGAAAGAAAATGGACACCCACCTGGTGGCGCCCATCCAGTACTGCCCAGAGTCGCCGTCGTGCCTGTGACGTCGGTAGAGCTCCCAGCTCAGGAAACCCTGCAGCGCGGGGCTCGTCTCGTCCACGAGTGAGCCACCACGTTGCTCGCAGAACCGCCGCGCAGCCTCGAACGGCGCCGGTTGGTTGTTGTAGAAAGCGTAGCACTTGCCGTGGTACGTAGCCGCTGAACCAAGTGGCTGGTCGCGGAAAGACGGACACCTTTCCACGGGGAGCGCCTGGTCCGTGTAGACGAACACCTCGCACAGTGACAGGGGGGCTGGACCCTGTCGAGCGAGTCCGTGGTTGTAGGGGCGAATCTGTAACGCAAAGCTAGGCTAAGTTAGGCCAGAGTTGCTGGTCAACGTTACGATCAGCTGTCTTGGGTGTTACACTGAAAAGTGTGTGCCTTCGCAAGTTAAACAAGGACTTCGGCGAAAGAAGGAGAGCTGGTGTGTTAAACAGGGCCGGGAAAGGGAATCCTGAACAGTGCAGAGGTACCTCAATTAGGTCTTCCTCACCATGTTGCTTAGCGTAAACATGGCTTTGCTTGTACCACTACTGATCACTATGGGAAGATGCTTCTGTATTGTCTGGGCAACCAGACAAGAACGTTCGGAATTCAAGAGTGATGCAGCGCCTCTAAAAGGTACAAGTGACCAGCAGGGGCGAGCAAAACGTCAGTGCTTCTTGACGAAGGATCGTGTTCAGCACCACAAGAGGAAAAATTTCACATCAATAACCCATAGTCACAAAATAATTATACTTAACTGCTTGATGTCCTAGAGTACAATGCAACCGTTTATTATATCGCTATCTTCGTTGCGTCGTTGACCTCTGCTTGTTTAATAGGTTGCACTTCAAAGATAACGCCTAGCACACGGCTGAAAAGGGGGCCTGTCTTTTTTAGCTCTGTTTATATGGAACGTTATTTAACTGCGTTTTTATAATAACTGCAGCTCTGAGCTGCCAGTATTATCAAATTCGGAAAGAGAAGCACAAGGTAGTGTGAAAACAAGTCCTGCTCGTCCTCATGTCTTGTTTTCATGTTTTTTTTTTTTTTGTGCTCGCTTTTCGTGTTCATGAACAGAAGTGGACTGGCGCGAGAACATAGATTGCTAGGCAAAGTTTTTTTTTTTCTTGCTCACTGCAACTAAGCTCTTGAGTGGCATACTCCTTCACTTCAACTAAACTCTTGAGTAGTCATACCCAAGTCGACGCGGGGAGCGCTAGTTGCTGGAATGGACACCGGTCAAGAACAGCACGAAATACACACGAACTCGCAAAAACACAAGATAATCGCCGACTGCCAACTGTATTGGTACAAACAAAGCAGTTCGCAGTGGGCGCTAGTCCTGTGTCCTCGCTTGTCCGTGCTTTATTTCGCGCAGTTTTTCGACTATGGATACGTGCGAACTGGCTCGCATTCAACGCTATTTACCTTCGAGATGTATGCTGACGAAAGCGCCTGGCATGGGTGCCGCGCAGGGCAAGAACAGGGGTCGTCCTTCTTCGAGCGGTCCGGCAAATCGGTTGCACACGGGATTGGCACCGA
>JALIZH010028403.1:0-15892 GCA_030522465.1 Rhipicephalus appendiculatus | reverse complement strand
TTGCACGGTAACCTCGAATGTAACTTCTAGGGGACAAAGGCGCTCACGTACAACAGTAAAAACATTGGAACACTCAGGGTCGAAGTCATCTAACAAACAATTAACAAACACTACAAAGAAACAAGCCCTTCAAAGAAACCTATTGAAGATGTGCTACCAACAAGCCCGCATCGCATCACTCATGCGCATTGCAGAACGTGCGGGTGTTCAGCCATTTTTAACGACACCGACATTATTGGTAGGGGACCCACGAAATGTCAAATAGAAGTAATTGAGGCATTACAAATGCAAAAACACGGACAGGGTCGGTGTGTAGGCGTACCTTCCATTTCGCTATCACGAAAAGAGGTGAGGTTTTTAGACAAACGTAATTAGAAGGTGCCATGCGCTGCGATTTTATGTGCACGATTTTTTAAAGGACATTGGCGTTTTGGTTGTGCCTTGTCGTTTGTCACAGGCCCACCATTTTCTCCCATAAGATATCCTGTAGGGCGCATGTGCTTTTTCGGTTTTCTTTTCGAGTATACATGTATTTTCATTTAACTGCTGTTAGTTCCCAGCGTGTGTGGTCGCAAATTTTCTCTTCTTGTGTACGTGTCCTTGAAGGCTGCGTTCGACGAATTTTTAAGATTCAGGACACATGGGGCAAACGAGCAATCCGCGCGCAGGCTCCGTCCACGCACGGCACCACGGCCTCGTGAACTTGTACGCTCGGACGGCGTCGTATTATCTTCATGGAGAACGAAATAAACAACACAACAGCCATGCTTCCTTCTCTAAGAACATTGCCAATAAAGCTTATGCCTTCGCCAGCGACAAACATCGCACCAGCCCGCCTTCATTCGCGACTCCGAGAGTATAGGCCTATCCAGGCGGGCGCTGTCGCTAGCCGTTCGCGATCAAACGCGAGCTCATCGCCGAGTGCTTACTTTTGCCAACACGATAAAAACTTGTAATCTCATTTGACGCGGTTACATGCGCATTTAGATTTCTCTATGCGATGGCCTCGATGTGAAGTGCAAAGGTGGAAGCGAAGTGAGCCAGATCGCCGAGATGGCCGGTGCTACTGTTTACCTCACAAGTTCCGAAACGGGCGTCGCCTCGCAGAAATGGCATATTTCAAGCATCACTTTATTCAATCATGAGTCATTTGATGTCACAAAGAGAGATTAGCCGATGTTTTCATGCCCCCGTCAACGGCATATCGGCACAAACCAGAGTGGTCGGAGCCATTGTAGCGGCGAGGAATGAACTAGCGACAGGGGCGCCACCAGTGGCGTGACGTCACATGTCTCCCGCGCTGCCATTGGCTGCCGCCGCCAAACCAATACGGCGCGGCTACATTCAGTAAGTTGGATGCCCGCCAGGTGTGCGAATCGTCTCCCGTCATGAGTATATTGACTGGTGGGAGAAGAGGAAGAATAAGAGAAAAGAATATATCAAGGCTACCGACTGAGCACTTTAGGGTCATCGTTCGTCCACGGGGTGGCCTGGCTATCAAGAAGACTGGCCATTTCAAAATCGCACAGGCCCTCATTGCGGCGCCAGGACTAACGTCCGGAGAGGTGGAGGAGGATGTCATCTGCCCGAATATGATTCAGAACATCATGGTGGCTAGTACAGCTTCTGAGAAGAATGCTAAGGCCTACAACACAGTGGCTTCTATAATCATTGACAAGGTGCCTTATGATGTTAATGCCTACATGGCAGCTCCAAACAACACGAGCAAGGGAGTGATTCGAGATATCGATCCTACCCTAGACCAAGATAAACTCACGAGACTCATCGTCCAACCACGGAACCCTTCTGTCATAGGAGTTAGAAGAATAAATAGTACAAGCTCTTGATAGTGTTTTTTGACGGACTTAAGGTGCCGGAATATGTCAAGTGTGGTCCTAGCCTAGTGAAGTGCTCGCTATACCGGAGGCAGACTGACATTTGCTATGCATGCGGCAGATTAGGCCACCGAGCTGATGTTTGCCCATCTCCGGAGGACGGGATATGCCGAGGTTGTGGCACCACCAACCCGGACGAACAGCACAACTGCTCCCCGAAATGTGCGCTTTGTGGGGGTAATCACCTCACCGTGGGCAAGGATTGCAAGAGATTTCAAGTTCCACACGTCGTACGGCAAAGAAGAAGAGCTCAGCGCAACCAGAAATCCCAAGAAGCCCACGACTCCACAAGTGCAGCACCTCTCCCTCTCAAGTCGGCCACCAGCAGGAGGTCCCGAAGTTCGGAGGCCAGAGGCAACCGCTACCGGGTGCTGGCGGAAGATAACAGCCCGAGCCCGGACAGGGCTTCCCTCTAAGGATAAGGGGCGATCCGTCTCCCGGGGCCGGAAGGGCTCCAAACCACGCTCTTGCTCGAATGGACGATCGCAATCCAGGAGCAGATCCAGGTCCACCGGCCGTTCCAGTTCTCGGTCCCGCAGGCTCAGCGTCAGCATCCAGGAACCGGCAGAGCAAGGCACTGGTCCCACTTGGGCCGATGGAGTCAAGGGACAAACCAAAAAGGTAACGGGGGGCACACCGCCAGAGCATAGCAATGCTAGAGTAGCGCAGCTGGAGAAAGAAAATGCACAGCTGAAACGAGAGATGCAGCAACTCAGAGCCGAGATCGCAGAACTTAGGAACGCGACAAAACATAATCCGGTACAACCTCCTCCCGCGCCCCTTCAGTACGTAGAGGATGAGGCCCCCATGGAAGTCCCAGTTGAGGAAGCATCTAGCGAACGCCCCGCCAAAAAAGCGAGCCATTGTAGATTCAGCGTGTAGCAGCTCCGCTATGAAGGCCAAATCGGAAATCAAAGACGCCATTGAGTCACTCAGCATCACGATTGGAGCAATCAAGGCTACGCTTGATGGCCTCGCGGAAGGTTTCAGTTCACTCAGTCTCCGACATGACGAGCTTGAGAAGCATGTATTCTCTATGAGTCAAACCACAGAGCCTACTAAAGGAAAAAAGACTAGTTCCGCCTCGGCCGAACAGACAGCGGCTGCTTCTCGCGGCATCTTCTACGACCAGCTAGCCTTCAATCATAATCATGGCAGCAAACCACAAGCCGATTAGAATTTGGCAGTGGAACTGCAGGGGGATTCCAGCGCAAGAGGAATTTCCTTTAGCAGTTCATCCGCTCGCATCAGGAAAAACCGCACGTCATTCTTCTACAAGAAACGCTCACAGACTCGGTCTCACTACCGGGCTACAAGGCGTACACGATCCACGATAAAGAGAAAAGGGGCATCAGCACACTTGTAACCAATAGAAGCACTTTTATCTCTCCCAGCATTAACGATCCCGCAATTGCATGGAATGTAGAGTACTCCCTAATAGAAATTATACCCGGTAATCTAAACAAGGATAGCATTTTCGTACTCAATATCTATAGTACGCCTTCGGATCTCAGGCAGAGATTCGCAGCGATCATTGCCAAGGCTGCTAGTAAAGCAAGGGATTCCCCCTCTAATCATAGCCGGGGACTTCAATGCCCCGCATCCGGCGTGGTGATATCCCCAGAATACCCGCAAAGGCATCGACCTATGGCAAAGTGCAGCCAACCATAACCTAACTTTAATCACTGATCCGGCTTTCCCAACAAGAATTGGCAATTCGTGCTCTAGAGACTCTGTGCCGGATCTTACATTTGTCAAAAATGTCGATTCAATGACTTGGTCAAACTTATTGACAGATCTTGGCAGCGATCACCATATCTTAGCCACTAGCATGTTTGTGGAGACAAAAAGACTAAGATGCTTTACCGTCACAGACTGGGACCTGTTTCGAACACTCCGAGAAAAGCGTGGGCAGTCCCAGCACTCACCTCCTGATTTGGACCGATGGTCTGAACAATTAAAAGAGGACGTCAAGGCGGCCACGAAGTCAATCCAGACCGACCTCGAAGTCGACAGGATGGACAGCCGGTTGGCGCATCTTCTGGAGGCTAAAAAGTCACTCCTTGACCGATGGAAAGGGCAGAGGTTCAATCGGAAGCTCCGAAAAAAGATTTCAGAACTGAACAGGACCATTGAAGAGCATTGTCAGGTACTATCTAAGCAGCAATGGGATGAACTACGCAACTCTGTGGATGGACAGATGAGAGTCGGAGGAAAATGGAACTTGCTCAAGCACCTCATAGATGACACGAATTCCAAGTCTAATCAGAGGCACGCGATAGAAAAGGTCCTTCATGAAGCGAAGCGGTCGGAACCCATGGGCGTCATTGCGGATAGGTTGGCAAACAGATATCTTCCGGTTGGTAGCGTACGTCCTACGGACTATCCTACGTACAAGGGCCAGCCGAATCCAACACTTGACGAACCATTCAGCACCAGCGACGTCAGGGCAGTATTACACAACCTGAATGGTAGGTCTGCCTCTGGTCCGGACGGAATTTCCAACAGGGCTCTCAGGAACCTGGACGACGACTCCATCGAGTACCTCACTGAAGAGATAAATCGGGTCTGGAAGGAGGGTTTGGTTCCAGAGACCTGGAAGTGCGCATCGGTGGTACTCATTCCGAAGCCGGGAAAACCCCCCAGGACTCGAAAACCTTCGACCCATCTCCCTCACGTCATGCGTAGGGAAGGTTGCAGAGCACGTCATTCACAAACGAATTTCGGACTATGTAGAGGGAAGCAATTTATTTCCTTTCAACATTGTTGGCTTCCGTCCGGCTTTGTCGACGCAGGATGCGATGAAGCTCATCAAGTGTCAAATAATCGACAATCCAACCAGAGACGTCCGGGCTATTCTGGGTTTAGATTTGGAAAAAGGCTTTTGACAACGTGTCTCACGCACACATTCTGAATGCCATATCGGATCTGAATTTGGGCGCAGCCTTTCACGGTTACATAAGCTCCTTTCTCAAGGGGCGGAAAGCGACACTTAAAATCGGAGACCTAACCCCAGAGGCTTTCGAGCTTGGCTCTAGAGGTACACCGCAGGGAGCGGTTGTTTCACCGCTATTATTTAACATAGCAATGAATCACCAACTGGCCCAATCGTCCACCTTGATTAGCAATGAGAGGTCTCTCGGAAAAGCTCTCTGCTATAGACGGTGTCACACAATCTATGCAGATGACATAACAATATGGTGCACCAAGGGATGTGAAGGAGATGTTGAGGCGAGTCTCCAATCGGCAGTCAATGAGGTTGAATCATACCTGGAAGACACGGGACTAAAATGTTCCCCGAGTAAGTCCGAGTTACTCCTTTATAGACCGATCAGACGAGGTCCCAAGCCCAGGGGATGGAAGCCACTCGCAGATGTCGATATCAAGCTAACCACACGTGATGGAAACCTCATTCCTAGAGTCTAGTCCATATGCACGTTGGGCATGGTTATCGAATCCAATGGATCCAATAGGCTTACATTAGATAGGATTACCAAGAAAACGGAAATGGTCATCAGACTCATTACTAGGGTGTCTTATAGAAGAGGAGGCCTGAAAGAAGACAATTTACTCCGGATTTTCTATGCCTTCCTCATGAGCCACATCATCTACGTAGCGGCCATGCACACCTGGCACAACTTCGAGAAAAAAGAAGCTTAACACCCTCATTCGGAAAAGCATTAAAAGGGTAGTCGGCATTCCGATGACTGCTAGCACAGAACGCCTCTGTCAATTAGGCACAGGAATCAGCCCAGCTTGCTCGACTATCCTGCTCTTTGGCAGGGAGAAGGATCTTAGCCATTCTGGGCCTCAATCCAGTGTTGGCAGAGGAGAGAAGCCATCGAATCACAGAGGAGCAAAGAGAAAATATTCTTGTTGCACCAATCCCCCGCAATATGCATCCGCAGCACAATTAGGGAAGGCTTAGAGCAAGAGCGATTGCGATCCTGAAGAAGATCAAGGATGATCCTCAATCCGTCTGATTCGTAGATGCGGCACAATATGGCCGTTCATCTCACTATGCCATGGTCGCAACAGATAATAAGGTGAAATCATCTCGTCGGCCTCCCCATACTGGGACCACTTCTTCGAAAGCGGAGCAAGTTGCTATTGCTTTGGCACTGTTGGATGACTAGAGGACGGAAATCTATTCAGATTCTACATCGGCAGTCAGGGCGTTCGCCTCGGGCTCCATAGCGAAAGAGGCACACGACATCCTTAAGAACAGGACCATAACTATGCACACGATGACTTGGTTCCCGGCACACCTAGGTCAAAATTTGGACTCTCTCACCAACCTCAATGACATCGCCCACTCCCAAGCGCGCGTACTAACTCTCCGCGCGGGAGGAGAAGCCTTGTCACAGAGCAGAGTTCAAGAGGTCCGATACACTTTATTCACATTTAATGAATTTACAAAGCACTTCTATCTGGAAAGAAGAGTATTTCCTCCACCACACAAAAAGCTCACGAGACCACAGGCGATGACCCTTAGGATGCTACAAACTAATTCGTATCCGAATCTCGCTTTCATGCACTGTCTATTCCCGAGTGACTTCAGCTCATAATGCCCTGGCTGCGGGGGAACGTGCGATTTAGAGCCCATGCTTTGGCGGTGCCCCTCGTTACGTGGGGATAAGGACCTCACAGAGCAGAACTGGAGCTCGGCCCTCAAGAGCTCGGAATACCAGCGTCAACTTTGGGCTGTCCAGAGAGCCTGCGATGCGGCGGTTAGGCTAGGTCGAACTGTCCCCACGTGGGAGCGGCCCGCGGCGTCACCCGAAGGGGTGGCACTTCTCCGGATCTTTAAATAAAGTTCTTCGTACCGTACCGTAAGTGAAGAAATATAGTATCAAGAAAGAAGAAGATGGTACGTTGAAAGAGAATTGAAAAAACAACACAAAGAAGAAGAGGTAGAAGAAGGGGCACGAGAGGCGACGTGGCCGGCAGAGAGGAGAGAGGGCAGAGGAGATTGGAACGGCAAGAGGCGCCGGACGAGTGGTGGTAGCGGCAAGGCGTTCGCCCGAGGTCCGCCAGCAGAGCTCCCGGAAGAGTACCCCAGCCGTCGCAGCAACGTACTGGGAGCTGCGGGGCACGACCGGGAGTGCGACCAGATCGGCCCAGCGAGATTCTTCTCCTGAGGGCGCGCAGATGTCCTGCGGCTGTGCTCCGCGGGCTGTGGACCAGAGGCCGAGCGGTACAGCCGCGGCGAGTACCTGACGCGGCGGTGACCGGCCACTACGAGGCCCCGACGATGCAGCGGACGGTCATGATACCGGTGAAGCGGCGCACTTCGCGGACACGACGAGACTTCGTCTCAGCGCCGGAGCCGCCACGTCAAGGCCATCAACCAGTGACGGAACTGTAAATATAACTTTTTAGTTTCGGCATATAGAGTGTGCAAGGGAATGTTTTTTTTATGTTTTTGGGTTCTCACTACCTCTTCTGTATATATAGTTTGCTTTTCTTTCGCATAAAGAATTTTTCGAAGTCCTCAGTGCCCTGTGCCGTTGTCCATCCTTAGAGACCATGACATCTCCGCATGCCGTTGGAACCTGTTGGACATTTGTCGGATGCGGCTGTTGGCGCGAGCAGCCGTATGGCGAACGGCATCCGAATTCGCACCATGTGTCCAGCGCTTCGACACATGGTTCAAAGCAGACGACCAGCTGAATGCTGTTGCCCTGCCGCACATCAACATCAGTGTTTCTATGCAGTATCACTGCTTTTTTAAGTGTTATTTTTTTGTCTTGGAAGTTTGGCCTATCAAGCCCCAAAGGAAAAAATTGGGGCTAGTGACGCATCTCCCACTTACCTGGAAGGTATGCCAGCTGATACAGCCGGGACTAAACTTCGAAGAAGTACTAGATTGCCTTTCAGCGAAAGTTGGATTGATATCTCCACGTGGACGTTCCTACCGCTGGAAAAACGCTAGCTACAGAATTCAACTTTTATGGGCCATTTCGTAGTGAACCCGGAAATCATACAATATTTAGGAGGCAACAATACAGCCACACAATGGAGTTTCTGGGCGTTTCTGTCTGCGTTTATTTTTGCGATGTGAACTGACCTGCGTTAAGAAAGCCTGTTTCCCCCACTGATTAAAAAAAACATGGCTGATCCCTCCGTCATAGGAATCGGTATAACACGAAAGTAAAACGTGTCTTCGCAGAAGTAGTGCTTATTGCGTAGCGATATATGAGAGCTTGTACAATGTCTCTTGGTGTTTGACAGCTATAGCACCGTTTGACGTGGACACAGCCACGTTGACGCCTAGTGGCAAATATCCATCGTGCCGACTAACACCCCTGGTCATGAATTAACCATTGTTGTAGCTGAAGCTGTCAACGTGATATACCTGGACACAGCGTATCGTGAATCCAGCGCAAAGACACCAACAAGCACGTAATGAACACTGGCACTCAATATGCGCGTCTTCAAAGAGAAGTGGTACGGTGTGGCGCCTGAGTAATAAGGTAACTCCTGCGCTCATGCATACACTACCACTCTGCGCTTCAGCAACGCGGGAGGCAGGTGTTCGTAGCTTGAGCCGCGAGCACGCGCAGGCGTTCTACGTCCTGCTGGTTTCTGTCTCGCTCCACCAAGGCACGACATTCACCCGTCGACATCGCTGCCTTGCGGCCGCTCTCACTGCAGCAGTTTCATTAGTCGGTGCTATCGCACCCGAAGCAGCCGTCGGCGAAACAACGTTGGTGCATGTGGAAGATGCACTACTCCGACAAAGAGCTGTCACACGCTAACACGAAGCTAAAGGCAAAGAACATAGCTACATCGGCGACTCTCAAATGCTAGCGCGGCCAATGTTTTTGACTGCTATCGAGACGCAGTTAAAGGATGGCCTCCGAGATTGTGCGCCGGCGTGGAATCTCTGACGCCATGCTTTAACTGCGTCGTCGACTAATCGTTCGCTATCGGCGCTAGTAAGTGTCATGCCGCATTACTTCTCTTCCCCGCTCACAGGCGGCGACACCGACCCGCCACGCCTAAGCCACGCCAACAGAGAGCACCGTGCGAGAGAGAATGTGTGAGCGTAGGTACTCACTAGCGACAAGAGCGCGCGCGACACGCCACGTGCGGCAAGCGCGCTCGCTGCCGGCGCGTGCGTTCCCGTTCCCATTCGCGTTTTAGGCGGCGCGGCAGCAATTCTTGAAGTCTTATACAACTCGAGACTCCAATTATCACTGCTTTGTAGCGTAAAACGCGAATAGAAACACGATTGCACGCACCTGCCGCGAGCACGCTTGCCACACGCGGCGTGTCGCTCGCGTTTTTGCCGCTAGTGAGTGCCTACCTTGAGAGACACAAGGCGCGTTGGCAGGTTGCTCCAGCTGCGTCGGTGGCTTAGTTGGTAAGAAACCGGGTTCCTTCGTCGCGGGCCAAGGAGTCAGAGGTTCGATTCCCGGCGGGGGAACATTTTCATAATGATTTTTCTTATATCAAGCGTTATTTATATCAACGTCATACCCGTAACGGATATACTTGGTGGACCCCGGCATGAAACACTTTCGTGTTAAAAAGAAAATTTCATTTTCACTGCAGGTATTTTTCTCGCAAAAGTGGATTTTAAGCTGCTCGTTGATGTCATTGAGGCCCATTTGAGCTCATCTGCTTCTGCGCCGCTAGTGTGCCATTTGATATTACCAGCGACACTGCTTTCAAACACGAGACGTCTTCACAGGCCATGCCGATAACACGTATCCAGCCCAAGAGAAACTGTTCTTGCAAACCTTAATCAGCGAACAGACAAAACACTTCAACAGGAGGAGGAGATATGAGAGGGCAGCCGGCGAGGTCTTTCCCCTTTTCGCATGCCAAGTAAGATAAAGGCTAAGGCGCTGAACTGTACATGATGTGGTGCTCTCTTCTGACGATGCCTCTTAGAGCGCAGTGCTCGTTGTTCATAGGCTCCGAATAGGAAGAACGCCACCGTTGTTTATGAAGTTAGCAGTGGCAGTACTGTACTCTAAGCGAGACAGTCAGTGCTGTTTTTTTCGATAAACTCACCGTCGGTGCCATTTTGTGTCACCCTCTGCTTCCCTGACACAAACCCAAAGAATTCCGCTACCTGACAGAAAGGAGCAACTACGCCTGTGCTCAGCTAGGGTGAGTGATTGAATGCTCTATGAAATTAACTGAACATTTCCTCAACTAACCGCATGCACGAGGAAGATAATGTTCTGTGGAGCCGATCGTGAAGCCTCTATTTTTACTGAACCATACTGCAGTTGATGTGAAGGCGCATAAAGTGATATAATAATGTAACGTCCAACAAAGAGATTTTTTAAGACGCGATGCAGTTGTAGCCTCAGCGGCCTTGAGTTCGCACCGAGGTTGTTGTTATCCCAAGACATGTCTTCTTCCTCTTCACCTCTTTCACCTCTCTCGTTCCCATACCCACTACATGGAGGTGCACATACCCAAAACATTTGGCAGATCCCACATGCCATGGGATTCGATGTCATGCGAAGCATGCGGAGGGAAGGTGACTGTGGTGTAATTTTTTTTGCTGAGCGAAACATTACGAAATGACGCTAAACATATGCACAAATGTTATACGCACGGACATGTATGTTGAACTGTCGCATATGTTTTATATAACCAGTTGTTTACAGTTGCGTAACGCTGCCAAGGGCAACATGGTTATTACCAACACCAGAAGCGGTACGCTGAAATGCTTGTGCTTGCGAGGATGGTAGCCCTGGATAACTACAATTGACGCTAACCCGACGTGACGCCTGTATCATCGGTGTAAATATGGAATGTTTATAAATTTAGATGGGCAGCACTGCAACCACAATTGACGTTTCACTGACATTACGCCTGAATAGGTTCTTTTCGCAAATCAGTTCCGAGGCTTGGCGTGGCTTCTGTGGTAGAGTACTTTAGTGCCGCGCAAAATGCTGGAGTTCGATTCCTGCTGTAACCATAACATTTATTCTTTGCATTCGTCGAGCCAACGCTGCCGTTGTCGGATTTTCATAACGCTCTCGCATTTACATGACCAATGTCTGTTCTCGCCGTTCCTCTGTAGATATAAACTGTCAAACACCTATCAGTGTAAAAAAAAATTCCGTAACATTACAAAGAATATGTGCGTAACGACAAGGAAAATTTTTCTGCTTTAAGAAAACCGCAAAATTTTTCGCGACGTTACGGAAGCTCCTTTTGTTAGAAGTATAACACAAATTCTACACGTTATAATGCAGAGACTCCTTGGTTTTTTCCCAAAAAGGGACAGAAAGCAGAAAATGAGTACAGTGCCACCTTCTGGAAACTACAAAAAGGTGCGCCCGTTCATGCAGTGTTAAGGTCCTCTGTGGTAAATATCAATATTCATGCATGCTCTTCATTCAGATCCATCCATCAGGTCTGGCACTTCAGTTTTTTTTTCTTACCGCTTTCAATCTCTTTTTGATAAAGTTCGTAGTCTGCCAGCCAGTCTTCGACATCTTGATCTTCAGTGCCGCTGTAGACTGGTGGGTAGACGAAATACACCAGAGCACAGACAGGCGGGGGGCGTGGAAGAGGCTTGCGAGGGATCGACGCACTCAGGTCATTCCGGGATCAGATGGTAGTGTACGGCTGCGGAGCTCCAGGACGCGGAAGGGGAGGATTACCCAGCACCTCCACCAAATGCAACAAGCGGGTGTTCTCCTACGAACACTTGTTATTATGCTTGACAAAGAGTGAGTCAACCAAGCTGGTTCAGGAAGAAACCCGGCAAGCACGAACCACACGAACGTCAACGTCTTCTGTCACGCTGGCACAGAGCTGGCACCGCTGTGCTTTCGGTACAATATATATATATATATATATATATATATATATATATATATATATATATATATATATATATATATATATATATATATATATATATATATATATATATATATATATATATATATATATATATATATATATATATATATATATATATATATATATACCTACGTCGGAACATCGGAAGTTGTTTTATGACGAAAAAAACAAAAGTCTCATCTGTTGTAAGAAATGTCTCATGCGCTCACACATTCCGTCTATCCTGCAACTGTTCTCAATATTGTGCATCGGCGACCCAGCATCCTTGAGTTTGTAGGCTGTTTTATGATTGCTGCCACCGAGTAAATAGATCCCAAGTGAAGCGGCGGACTTCAATAGCCTCACCAACCCCCCTACCCTCAGGCGCATAGGTTGTCAAGCACTAAACGACTTTTTGACGCGCTTCTAAAATATAACACCCTGAACAAAAAGACAAGTGCTGTGCGTTTACAACGGGCGTTCCGTAACCGTATGATCCCTTCATCCCGAAGCGGATGGATCTCCCCTTTTATCATGGTAATCGCGTTCATGTATTTCTCAATTCTCACTTCTTGGTTCGACCCTAAGTTTTATGCTACATAGAGAAAGCAAAAATTGGGTGCCTCTGTTTTCTTGCTCACATCGCAAAAGAAACGGCTGAGAACTAGACATCACACTCAAAGGTAGGCGATCTGCTGGTAGAAGTTAAATTTCTTCCCGCTTTCCACGACAAAATAGGGCTGCGGCGCGCCTTCATTCAAATTTAGTTACTTCTTTGCCACGGGAAGTTTCGGGGTGACATAACAGAGCGTCCTTGTTTTCAGCGCGTCACGTGCGGTCAGTTTCCGTATCGGCATTGAAATTGATAAGGAATACTTCAATCACGTGCAATTTCGTGATTTCTAAACGATTGGTGTGCCGTAAATTGTCAGGGACTACTACTGTTTAATATGAACTGCCCTAAAGTCAATAATAACTGGTTAATTCGCGAGTCATTGTTAATTAGTCATTTTGGTGAACCCGCGAAAATTGAATAAAGTCATTCACTCACTCACTAGATGTGGAGTTCTAGCTCGAGAAGGACCGACGCCTGACTGCCACAGAATTTTTAATAAAATTGTGTATTTTCCAAAAAATAACGCCCTGTATATGACAGGGTATTGTTCTGTGCCAATGGTTTCGAAAGAAAAATAAAGTGCCGTTTGAGCCTGCACTCGCACACGAGAGGTTGTAGAAAGTTTTCAAAAGCTTTCTATTCTTGAAAGAAAGCTAAACTGTGTTTAGTATTAGGTGTTATGCTCACAAAGCAATTACATTCCGTAAAAATATATTGAATCATATCAAGAACTTAAGAATATTACAGCTCAAATGTTACAATCTCCACTTTCTTCTAAAACCAACGATGACATGAAATGTTACCTAAAGGGTAACGCCTATAAACCTGCACTGTAATCTTGAAAGAGACCCTCAAGCGGTTTTTTAGGGGCGAATCACCTTAAGGCCGAGGTTTGTCCATCCACGTCCACGTCCGTGGTGTCCGTCACGGCACAGCACCGTGTAAAAGGTTAACAAAAGGTTAAGAAGAACAAAATAAAAAGCTGTTAACCAGAACAAAATAAAAGGCCGCAACACCGTAACAACACCGACATTTAAGCACCCATCAATCATAGCATATGACAAAAAAAAGGTTTATCAATACACGAATAGCAATCATAAATGTGACATAACAATATAAAACACCTTACGAGCACAGACCCTTTATATTAGTCGGCAACTTCAACGTACACATTATGAACCTTAGGACCTAGCTTTGCCGTTGACTTTCACCGTCCGCTGTCATATAGACAACCGCTGCTATAGTCGAAACATATGCGTGTATGGGAATAAAAAAAGGCTTACAATAGACGAACATCAATCATAATTGTGACGAAACAATATAAAACATGTACAAGCACAAATCCTTTATACTAGTCGGCGACTTCAACGTAGACATTATGGACCTTAGGACGTAGCTTTGTCGTCGACTCTTTCTGTCAGTTTATGTCACTCAGTTTACATTATATGGGGCAACGCTCGGGAAACGTATGGTTACTCACCCATACGATACCCAGAGCTTCGCTCACTAGTCATGATTCACTTCGTGGAGATGCGTGGATTTTTTTTTATATTCTGTCCGCGTTTAGGCTACAGCATCATCAAATCAATCTCACCATATGCAGTAAAAGCCCGTTAATTCGAACTCGATGGGGACTATGGAATTGCTCGAATTAAAGGGAGTTCGAATCAGCGTGCAGGCGCTAGAATGAGCGGACATTTCGCCACGCTGCGCGTGCAGAACCCAAACAAGCAACGTCTGGACTCATTATCGTGAGCTAGGCGCTACTACACGTTTGCGGCAGGTGATTTCGTAAATTAAGTTCACGGAATTTTAACAGCGAACAGAATTAAATAAGCAGTCAGAACGCCAGAAACAAGCGCCGTCAGGCATTCATAGGTATTCATAAAATGTCGAAAATAGGACACTATTTATGCTCCAAAACATGTTTATTTACACACGATCAAAATGAAAAGTAATGAGTAATCTGCATTTGCTTTCGTTTCTTTCGTCGTGACTGTATGTGCATCGTTTGCAGCTCGCTCGAGAGCCCCAGCGCAGCATCCGAATTCTTTATGCTGAGAAAACTTCATGTTTTGTAGTTTTGAATCTCTAGTAAACTTGTTTTGGTTTGGTTTCGCAACACACTGTGATCACTCTGGACCGACTTCTGGAGGAGCGATGAAAACCAGGGGGCCCCAAATCCGAATTAACCGATGTGGATACCGACGCGTTCCAATTATCGGGAGTTTTCCTCCATAGAAATACACAGGGCTTTGCCAGGACCAGGGAGTCAGTTCGAATTAACTGTAAGTTCGTATTCACCGAGTTTGAATTAACGAGCGTTTATTGTATAAATGACGCACTTTGTATCAACGCAGTTACGTTGCCCTCCTCAACGCTCAAGTTGCCTTCCTTCTTAGCACTGCCTTTCCTCCTTAATTTCTGGAACGGGCAGCCGCCACTGAAAGCGACGGCAGCGCACTCGACTGCCTGAGCCGCGCTGTTTGAAGTTCGTTCACGCATGAATTTTTATATTTCTTGCAGTTATTCACGAGGTTGCGGCTTAATATGAAGGCTCCCATTCATGACCGCGTGGTCTACTCGCCGTACCCAAGTGTGGAAATTCCCGAGTGCTCTTTCTACACTCTGGTCAAGGAGAAACTGCTGGTGAACACCGACAAACCATTACTGGTAAGCACACAGCACCATTTTTTTTCAGGTTTCTATCACATATTGTTCCTGGTAATGAGTGTTTTCATAAGCGCAGTTAAGCTGGTCTGAGTGCATAAGCAACGACCAGAAGCAGGGTGGAAAGCGCACATGACGACGATAAAATAATTTCACTTAGCTGAAGCCCTTGAGTATACTATTTTCTTTGATTAGAAGCGTACTGTCGAAGCTAGGAAAAAAATGAACACCTCGATAAGCACTGTAGCATAAAGCAGCAATGTACGTGCTTTCCGCTGTCTTGTAGAAGCTCCCATGCAGCAGCAAAAGCGAGAGTTCAATATAAACTCCCATGCTGCGCAGCTATTTGCTGCACCCTAGCTACACCTATGCTATACCTCCTACATAGCAAGTCAATGGTTGACCTTATGCTGGGGAAAGCACAAGGTGCATTTTCGCACGAAAACTTGAGCGCGACGTTGTTAACAGTTTGAGTGCAATTCCAGTAAAGCGAGCCCTGAAGTGCATACAATTGTACATCGTATAGACCTTAGAATTGCAAGCTGCCTAAGAGGCAGCGAGAGGCTCCCAAAATACACCGATAATTACAGGCATAGTGACAACTATAGGCGTGCGCCGGGAGTTCCCCACTGGAGAGCGCGAAGTTCCACCGCAGCGCCCCCCCCTCCCCCCCGCTCTCTCGTTGGTCGTGCTTCACAACAAAAAGAAAAAAAGAAAACAAGCTTCACAGTAGAGACAAAATGGAAACGAAGAGATGATGTGCTTCCCACAAGGAATAGGCCTTTGGTCGCTATTTTGGCGGGGGTAAAAATGGGAACTGAACGACTATATTGGAATCACTGGTCCTCGGCCGCCATTATTGTCAAAAACCGGTATGGCCGTAACCTCG
>JALIZH010028402.1:0-37384 GCA_030522465.1 Rhipicephalus appendiculatus | reverse complement strand
ACATCGTTGAGTGCTCTAGCATTTGCCTCCATCGAAAAGCGACCTGATTTTGTTTAGTTTTGTATTCACGTATGCTTCAAGCACTCTTTGCCGCCTTTATATCTTCATAACTGATGTCATCTGTAACGAGCGAAAAGGTGTCCGACACAAGAGAAATATTCAGTAGCGCAATGAAGTCATGGGGATGCAAAGTTACAGAAATCTGGCTGATGCGCGTATCCATGCCAGTTTGTATGTAAGAAACCCCGACATTTCGTTCTGCTGTTTGATCCACTTATTTATCTCAACTACAGGGGAACAGCCACACTGCTCACAATATCTACAGAACTTAAAAGTGTATATCTATTCCAGTGAACTACGCTGTCTGTCTGGCGCTCATGAACGCAATGGCCAAACTATATTAGCATCTTGCACCAAATGCTATGGGAAGACCATACACAATATTTTCTCGCAATTGATACCACACGTGCGTTTATCCCACGTTTTTTATGTTCAAATGCCAACACTACCTTGTTCTGTGCATTCAACACTACGCAAAGTCTGCTCCAATACAGGCTACTTTCATAATTTTCTGAGAGAAACGATGGATACATAAAATAGTGCGTTTTTTTTCTATTTTACTTGCGTCATCTAGTTTTGAGGCATTATCCAGAGATGCTGGGTCTTGTCTATGATTCTCCTACAAATTAAGCGCCATACATATGTCTGCAATGCTGCTCTCCTGAAACAACGTCCGGTACGGCGGAGGGAACTTCACTGGAGGGAACTTCAGTCACACCATTTAAGGTAATACAAATGAGTTCTGCGGAATTGCAACTTTACCATTTAAGGTAAAGTTGCAATTTGCACTTCAAATTCCAAAAGGGGCTCAGTTCTGGGTAAGCAGACAAACAAACATGATATATCTCCAATACTCAGTCCAAGTCAGAGTACTCAGTTCGTTCATGTTATAGTCACATGTAAAAGACAGTCATTTTCCTCTTTGTTGATGAAATTAATATAATAAATTATTAGTCAGATGAAGTCGGCAATTATCAAAATTAAGTTCTTATACGCATATAGGAACATACGTGTAGCTAAGCCAAATGCATCAGATCTCAGATATTATTAAATTTGTTTAGAAAACTATCACTCAACAGTGCCTATGCAAACACTAAAAGTTTGTACGAACAGAAAATATTGAATCAAAATCGAGAAATACTAAAGTTAAGAATCATTTAAATATGATTGCACGCATTTCTATAAATGATGTTTTATTGTTTTACACAGTAGTGCTTTTAATAGGGAATGCAGAAAGGTGATCATGGCATAGAAAGCAATGTGTGGTATGCACATGGATGCTGAATGCATGATATTTTCAAGTTGACGTGTCATTGTGGTCGCAGCTGTTCCCTTGATACTCGATAACGGCGAAGAACCATTATACAGTCTAAGATGTTATGAGATCACATCCACAACAGATCTTGGTGGTGATGTGAATCTATGTGACTGGCGCAACGTGTGGGGCTTTGTATCTCTATACCTAGCAAAAGGGCTATGGGATGTTTTTCTCCCATCAAGAGCCAAAGCATGAACAAAGTGTCAGTTATGTATGTGCGAACATTATCTTACAGCACATCTCTTGCTATTTCGCAGTGTTGGTGAATGACGCAGTACGTACTTCGCAACTGTAGTTGCACTAGGCGTCCTAAAAGAGACTGCAAAGGCCTCTTAAAGTATGTGACGGTGCTGCATGACCCAAGCAGGCTTGGAGTTTCATGCGCTGTTTTGAAAATGCACAAAAAAAACACATACCAAGTATACTTGATTTCTGCACGCCTGGCTTTGAGGGCACCCGTATCTTGCGCAGCTTTGCTGCTCAGCAAGCGCGCGAAATCTATGAAGCACATTGTATAAGTTTAGAAGCTGACAAGTGCGTGAGTTCACCGTCACTGGCGTTGCATGCAAAAGAGATAGCGTATCTGAAGCGACATTGAAGATATCAGTGTTAGTAGTGCCGTCTGTACCTTTGTGAAGGTTTCGCGCATGTCTGTACAATTTGATCGTTTTTTGTGATAGTAAACTTTCAGTTGATGTCTAGCGCCCGTCCTGTCTACGTGTTCCTTTCTCTTGTGTTTGTTCCGCTGCGCTTGCTAAGATGCACGAATTCCACACCCACCAACTAGCCCAAATTTCCGCGTTGTATACTTGATTTCGTCATCCTATTGAAATTATTTAGAGAAGTTTGATTTGCTGAAGACGCCCTTATATAGTTGATTTTTTCAAAAGCATGTACTTCTAATTTTGTAACATCGGCTTGCATAACAGTCCAACTAACGAGCCTGTATAATTAGCTCGAGAAACTCCAGCCATCATTGGGACTAAAAACACTTTACAGCGAAAATAATACACGTGACTTCCTCTTAGAGGCAAATGAAATTTCTACACGTGTCCTGGTGATTACAGCAAAAAAAATATTTCCTTGACTCCAAGAAATACCAAATGTAGACAGCTGTCAATTAAACAAGTTTGGGATAATATTCATCAAACAAGCAATGATGCATGAGTGACACACATACCTAGAAGTGCCGCCTCATTTCCTAGGCGAGCGTTTGCAGAGATATATTAATGCTAAATTAAAAGACAGCTAGACGCACAGCTATGCATATAGCAGAGGCATATATACAGCTAGATAACCTCTGCATATATACAGATAAATATTGTAGACTAAATTGCTCTGATGGCCACTCCCACTTCTGTCTTGACGACGTTGCATATTTATCATGTAACTCTGGCCAGAATTTATTTATTGGCTACGGCTCCTACATTTTGTCAAGGAGGTAAGTATGTTTTATAAACAGCATTAGGCGGCGTTCACTAAACGGTTTTCATGTATTGATAAAAATATTTGCGCACGTACACTTGGCAAAGTCCTGCTATCATGCAGAAAGTACTAGACATCCTGATTACTTGTTAAGCAACTCATTTTTTGTGGTTCTTTACAATGCCACGTATAGCACTACATCTTTCCAGAGAGCCGCAACTTTCAGTCATGTTGATAAAAAATTCGACAGGTTCCACGCCTCGTGGGAATCGGTTTCATACGAAGCAGCCGGCAAATAATTGTCTATGCTGAATTTGTTTGAATTTGACGCAAGTGTTACGAGGCGGATCGACGTTAAGTGCAGTAGCTGTGTGCAGATCATGGGCTTACCAGGAACGTCCACTACACTGGAATCTACTAGGGACTACAGTGGGTATGATCTGACGACGGACGTGACAGGATTTTTACGTTAGTCATGTCATGACGAGACTGTCATATTCGTCAAACTCTCTTACACTCCTATGCCAATTTTGGTCAACACCAAGTTAAGGAGGAAATGACGCGAGCGGCCAGACTTAGGCGGCTAGATAGATAGATAGATAGATAGATAGATAGATAGATAGATAGATAGATAGATAGATAGATAGATAGATAGATAGATAGATAGATAGATAGATAAAAACGCTCAAAGTGCCTGCAGCTCGCTAAGAAATGCTTACCATTTAAAATATTATATACAGTATAACAATACTTAAGTGCTTCCTACAGCGAAAGGACTAAAATGAGATACGATTAAACCAAAAACCAAGAGCGTTTACGGAATTCCTACTAAGAAAGGGCTCGCGGCGGTCGCATTTCAATGGAGGCAAATTGCTAGAGGACACCGTACTGGGCAATGTCAACAGGACTTGTTGCTGAGCTAGTTGGTTCATACTTCAGGAAAAAATATTAATGACGCAAAGAATACGGGGACAAAGTGAAGAACGGACAGACATGGGCGCCGTTCATAGATATTGTAGACTAAATTGCGCCCATGTCTGTCCGTTCTTCACTTTTTCCCCGTATTCTTTGCGCCATTAATGTTTTTTTCCTGGGCAATGTCAGTTCACGTTAAGCACCAGATTGTGTAAATTTCTGCAGCCCTCCACTCAAAATCATATCGTGGTTTTGGGAAGTAACCTCCCCGCTTATATTATTATTATTATTATTATTATTATTATTATTATTATTATTATTATTATTATTATTATTATTATATTAATATTATTGTTATTATTATTAACTTTATCTAGAAAGGACTATGACAAACCTGCAAAAGCCTTATACCACACATGACGTTCAGGAGAAACACCACGAAGTTTTCTGAGATATGTTCTACACTGTCAGCCATTGCGTCCTGGAGGTTCGGCTGCACTTTATGCATATGATTTGAGAAGAGCAATAAGCAGGGGTCGTATTAAATACAGATGTTATTACTTGTAAGCGCTTTGGCTGAACATCAAATATTATCTTTATCATTGTCGTTATTGATGCGGTGGCTCTTCCTCTTGTTGCTCCGAAAGCATAAAACCGAGATGGATAAAAAAGATTACAACTTAGATGATAACTGCTTCTAGAAGTAGGAAAGTTCTATCTCGTGTGTTTCTTGACGAAGGACGAGATCAGAAGAATGGAAGAGGGATGCACGAGCGAGATGATACATATGAAATGTTAAAAAAGCAGCCAGGAAGGAGCAAATCATGCTTTACATAATTTGCATGTCATGTTTGACATGTTAGGACCTGTCATTTATGTTCGTCATACAGTCACGTCGCGCAATACCAATTTTGGTGACTATCAAGCTAGCGAACTGGACGCAAGCGCACCATGAGCGTGGCATGTAAATGGGGTTGTAGATGACACGCATGCCATGATTTTCATGTTACCACCTGCCACTTATGTTCGTCATACAGTCACGACACTCAATACCAAATTTGGTGTATATCAAGCTAACGAAACGGCCGCGAGCGCGCCATGAGCGTGGAATGCAAGTCATGTCGCACATGACAAGTCATGATCTTCATATTACCACTTGTCATTTATGTTCATCATACAGTCACGTCGCTCAATCCCAAATTTGGTGAATATCAAGCTAACGAAACGGCCGCGAGCGCGCCATGATCGTGGAATGCAAGTCATGTCGCTCATGACATGTCATGATTTCCATATTACCACTTGTCATTATGTTCGTCATATAGTCACGACACTCAATACCAAGTTTGGTGCATATCAAGCTAACGAAACGGCCGCGAGCGCGCCATGAGCGTGGCATGCAAGTCATGTCGCACATGACAAGTCATTATTTGCATATTGCCACCTGTCATTTATGTTCGTCATACAGTCACGTTACTCAATCCCAAATTTGGTGTATATCAAGCTAACGAAACGGCCGCGAGCGCACCATGAGCATGGCATGTAAATCATACTTTTCATGACAAGTCAATCATGATTTTCATGATATGACCAGCCATTTAGGTTCGCCATAGAGTCATGTTATGCCATACCAAATTTGGTATAAATCCCATTAACGATACGGCCGCGAGAGCACAAAGTCGTAGGCGGCTAGATAGATAGATAGATAGATAGATAGATAGATAGATAGATAGATAGATAGATAGATAGATAGATAGATAGATAGATAGATAGATAGATAGATACGCTCAAAGTCGCCGAAGTTCGCTAAGAAATGCGTCGGATTTAAAATAATTCCAGCAGGAAAATATCAGCAAAAGTAATAAAAGCCACTGGTACGTCACCATTATGTATCTCTGAAAATTAAAAAAAAAAATAATGTGATTGACCGTCACCTCAAAATACAGATAACCTGGTAGATTAGCCTTCAATTCTCATTGATTGCTCTTTTCGTACCTAATGAAAGTCTAAGGACACCTCACAATACAATATTTGCTTTGTCCAGAGACAGAAAGTACGATGCTACGTGGGTCTCGAAAATTAGGTGCATTGACTATGGGTCTTCTAAGTGCAGGGTGATGGTTCGTCGAGATGATAACCTTCTAATGTCAGTAAAAGTCCTTGCAGATGCTGTAGCATCCTATGCACGTTGAAAGCTGCTCAACTGGTGACGCTTAACGAAGCATGTGGAACTCTCTCGGGGTCAAGATCCAGTGCCTCTATATACGGGGTGGCCAGTGAACGGTTGTGCAGCGCGAGCAGTCGGTTTTTTTCAATCAAGAAACTCGCTAGCAGATGCTGCCTGCGTCGGCGTTGCGAGGCGAGAGATGGGGGAGCGTAGGAGAGGAGAGAGAGAGGGGCAGGGGACGCGCATGCGCAATGGGGGAGTGTAACCGCCGCGGGAGGGATGCCTAGAGGAGATAGAGGGGGGAGCGTAGGAGAGGACATAGAGATGGAGGGGACGCGCATGCGCAGTGGGGGCTTGGACGCCGCGGAGAGGGATGGCTAGAGGAGAGAGAGGGGGGGGAACGTAGGAGAGGAGGCGCGCAGTAAGCGTGGTCAGGACGCACACCACCACCACCGGATGAAACTCCGCCGTAAGCTGCTTCGCATCTAAAATATTATCACGTGGTACGCACAAATGGTATTACGTAATACCCGGGTTTAAACATTACGGTACTCGGCAACATCATATGAGGCAAGTGGTTCAATTGTGTGAACATTAGCAAATGTTAAATGTAGAGAAAGAGGCTTGCCGTGCACATTATGATTACATGGTATTACAGTGAATACTCGGTGATACGATCACAGTTCATACGAATTTTCGGGTGATACGAATGTTTCTTCGGTCCCGGCCAAGGCCCATTGGCCTGCACTGTAATGGAGTAGGGTTGTTGCGAACCGATTTTCACCCCGCGACGTTTGATACGAGCGTACGTACCGCCCAGGTACGAAGAGGTGCTGTCCGCGCTGCTGCGAATGACGCGCCAAGCACGTGCGACCGCGGGAACGCAAGCGCGCGGGCGTGCGCGCAGCAAGGCAAAATCGTCAGAATCAGGGTGCCAAAGAAATACTTTTATCATCATCAGAATAAACCTTCAGAGACGCGGCACGGCCTTCTAGATTCTGTGCGCCAATCTTTGAGGTCTAATGTGCCTCCGTGTGCCTTCGCGTTTACATTACAGGGGATTGGCGCCATGCTTTTTTTAGATGCGAAGCAGCATAAGGCGAAGTTCAATCCGGTGTTGGTGGTGGTGGTGGTGGTGGTGTGCGGCGTGACCACCCTTGCTGCGCATGCGCGAACCCTGTCAAAAAATAAAAAATAAAAACCTCTTCTCCCCCTCTATCCTCTCAGGCATCCCTTCCCGCGGCGCCCAGACCACCACTGCGCATGCGCGTCCCCCTCTCATATGCTCCCCACCTCTCTCGCCTCGCGACGTCGAAGCAGGCAGCGTCTGCTAGCGAGTTTCTTGGTTGAAAAAACCAGGCTGCTCGCGCTGCACAACTGTTCACTGGCCCGTATATATGGCACTGGATCTTGACCTGCAAGGTGGTTCCGGTGGGAGATTTCTCCTGTGCGTTGTTGAACAATAAAAATTCGCAGCGTGCGCGTTAACTGAAAGTTGACTGCGGGTCTCTGTGTCCAGTCGGAGTCTTCTGTCTCTCATTGCCTATTAGCAGCGATTGGCATGTTCCACTAGGAAACACCGGTCCATCACTGCGTGCTTTGCGCCTGCCCAGGTTTCTCTCCTGCGCAACGCTGCGATGAGCGCAGCGTCAACGCCGCCGCCAGTGTAAGCGTTAGCGCCCGCTGCTTCGCATCTACACATGGTTCCCTTTAGCTGGAGAGGGTCTAATTTTTTTCTAACACGTGACGCGGGCTGCTGTCGTTGTACTCTGTTTACACGTACCTGCCTCATGCATCAGACATGCTATGAAGGTGGACAAGGACCGAAAGAAGGCGAGGGCGGTCTTGGCGCAGGAGTCAGGCCTCACAACGTCAACATGCACTACTGTTGAGGTCGCACTTGTGCGGGCAAGGCCGTAAATCTCCCCAAGAACATTCCCAATACCTCTGCGATAACAATATCATAACATAGGACCATGGTTCTGAAATATCGTGGCCTTGCTCTACCGCGTTAAAGCGCTTCTTTTGTTACTTTCGCCGCAGCACTCTGATGTCATGCAGAAAAAAGCATACTAAAATTTCAAAGATGCAGTTGGCCGCGGGTCACAACGCACATTATTCATCAATTAAATGCTCGTACGGACCGTATATTTACGAGTGCTGGTATGATAGCCGACATCTAGAAATTTAACTGACAATCATTCAGAGTTCTTCCTACATTGCGGCGGCCCCGAAAAAGAATAAATGAAAATGTACGCCATGTTTCTTTTTTGTTATGCTAATTTTCATGCTTTCTGGTGATACGAATTTCGGATGATGCGAATATTTTTGGTGGTCTCGTGAGATTCGTATCACGGAGGTTTCACTGTATTGCGGCCATAAAGAACAATGTAGGGGAGCTCAAAGAAATTGTATTAAATGGGTTCCATCAGTAGTCCTATATTCAACGCGCCACCGGCCGTCACCAGCAGCTCACCCCACACAACTAACACCAATCAATGTTTCTCTATGCTCTTGCATCTATCATTACAGGGATGCCTTCAGAAGGTTCTACACAACCCTTGCTCTCACATGTTGTTTAGTATATTACGGCTCTTTAAAAATGAGCGCAGTTTGCAGTGGAGGTGTAGTGCTAAAGATACAGCGGAACTGAATGGCACTTAAGTTGCTGTCTTGGTAAATTTTGCTATCTTTGTTTTTTTCCTCTTTTCTTTTATTTCGCTTAACGTTTTTAATGTATGTTTTTTTTTTGGCTTGTGTTCAATGCAATTTTTTTCTTCCTCCCTCAGATTTGGTACCTCCTTTTCTCTTTCTCACGTTTCTGTCTACTTCTTTTTCGGTATTTCTCGGTTACAGTTTAGTTATACCTATTTCTCTCTATCTCTATTTGTTTCTGTTTCTTTCATTGCTTTTCCCTTTCCTCTCCTTCTTCTTCTTGCCCTTCGTTCTTTCCTATTTCTTTCTTTCTGTGCTAAGCCTTACTTTTTTCTCGTCTCCTTTCCCTGCTCCTCACTCCATATCAATGTCTACATTTGTTCTTACGAAGAATTAACAGCAGTGACCAATAAGGCGCACGTATGTGTATGCAATATTCACGCTAAAGTTAAGAAAAAAAATAAGACGAGCCGGGCAACTCATAAACCTCATAAAACTTTCAATGTTGATTCCTCAGAGACAAAGAGTTGCAAGATTATGTGAACTGCTGTTGCGAAATAGAACATGGGTTGATAAAATTAGGAAATCAGTGAAAGCTTGGAGTATTAACTAAAAATAGAGCGGTAAAAATGTAATCGGGGGGCTTTACCAGAACTTCCTAGGTGTTCTGGTAAGAGGAATCAATATTTAAATTAGCACAACACTCAAATACGGACCTTCACAAAACCAAGAACTTAGCACACCACATTCTTCGCAAAGGAACGGCAATTCGTGTTGTTCACTTTGTAGAACAAGGTCTCCTTGCCAAGGAAGTTCTTTGACTTACTACATGACGAAGGAAATGAGCCTGATGTATAGTTACTAGCGTCTGCTCACTTGTAAGCTTTGTTGAGGTATAAAAAGTACGACTGCGGTAACTTCATGTGTTGCAATATATTGCGTTCGACCTGATTATTAGTACATTCCACGACAGTGTACAACTTCGTACCGTACGCTTGTGCAGAGCTTCAAGTCTTTAAATCACTTCTTTAAGCTTTCCCTTTTTTAGAAGAGCAATTATTCCGTGTATTTCGTTTGAACCACAATACACAAGTCTTGTATTGCAATATTTTGTCGCAGATATCGGACTACTTGTTGCTTTAAGCTGTTCGGCTTTTATTCCAGTCGTTTTTTTATTCTTCGGGATTTTTTCTTCAAAATTAGCCGTCGTTGGACACTGCTTTTGCAGTTGGCAGCCCAATTATTCATTTATTGAAATATGTAATATACACAGCCTACTCTCGTCAATTCAATCTCGAAGGGACCCCTGAATTTTGTTTGAATTATCAAAAAGTTTTAATTTTCAGAAGTTCCCATATATATGACTCTGGGCAAGGTGACACCACACGTTATGATTTTTTTTTTTTTTATTGAAAAATACCTTACAGGCCCGAAGGCATTGAGTAAGGGGGGTTACAGTGAAATCACAAGTAAACTCATAAGGAACAACGCTACAGTGCAGGTTAATAATAATAAGAACAAAAAATACTTCTTAACCAAATTAACAGAGCAATCAGTCATCATATATAATTCAACAGTACAAAAAAAGCAGATTAACAGCACGTTCATCAAAACATAGCGCAACACGCCACAGTATAAACGCTTGAAATGTAGACGATAAAAAGTAAAAAAAAAAAAATCTTACAACGCTATTTGGCATTGATGTCAAACGTTTTTTAAACCCTGACTGCACAAAATAAACAGAAAGAAGAGGCGTAGAGTCCACAAGTTTATTGGCCATTTATTGCTTACCAGACCTCTTGGTGATTCCATATTTCAGTGAACTTCTTTTCAGGAGTAGTGTCCAATACTTCCCTCGCGGCGCATGGTTGATCGAAAACTGCGCGGCGCGGTTCCATCGGTGCGATATACGAAGTGCAGGTCACGCGCTTCGGTGTCGGCCGCCACGCCAGAAGATCAGAGATAGCCGAATGTCGCGCTCGTCACTTTTGTACCCGCCGAGTCACTCTGCGCTTGAGGCACTTAGTTTTCAAATTTCGATTGTTAAGATTATATGAGCACGCAAATTTTCAAATATTATCGGGAAAGCCGCAGATATTTTCCGGTATGGACAAGTAAAAAGTACGAATTAACCTAATGACGGAGTTTGATTTAAGCGGCTTTTAAATACATTGAAAGAATAGCGGGCCAACCAAAAGTTTGAATTTTGTTCCAATTAACCGAAAGTACAAATGATCAGAGTTTGAATTATCGCGAGTCTACTGTGCCTAAAATATTAACCCCACTAGTAATTACATTGTAAATATGGCGCTGATGAAGGCACTGCTTACTAAGTTTTATTGTTTTGCGTGTCACTGGATGCGCAAAATTGTGTGCACTTTCTACTTATGAATGAAAAAAAGAAACATACGGCAGAATGGATAGCTTCTCATTTTCATAAAACTGTTGTCTTCCATTATACAGTTGTTAAAGGCCTGACCCTTCAACCAAAGTAATTTCTATGCCCTAATACTTTGAAAATGTTGTAGAATGATTGACCTGCGACTGATTGATGTATCCGTATCTAGAAAAACATATTGATACATTGAACACAAATAGACGGAACACTTCATATGTCGAAAATTGGGCCACGCGAAACACCCCAAGAATTTGGCTTTCCTCACAAGAGGTTGGCCTTTTTTGCGGAAGACCCCCATGTATTTTAAAGCACGGATGATGCCAAGGTGAAGTAGAAGCTTGAGGCGCCCGACGAGTGCGCATGGCTTCGTATGAAGATATTGAGGTGCTGCTTACATCTAAACTGTATTTTCTCACGCATAATTCACCATTTCGTATACCCAGTACACTCAACTGTGAACTGCAGAAATAATAATAATAATAATAATAATAATAATAATAATAATAATAATAATAATAATAATAATAATAATAATAATAATAATAATAATATTAATAATAATAACAATTATAATGATGATGATAATAATATTCATGAGAATAGTAAATGAAGAGAGCAGTTAATTTCGTGAATCCAACTTACTTGCATTATCATGAAAAAGTGCTCTGAAGTCAACTTGCGCATTGAAGGTCAGAACAAAAATATGGTATGGCTGTGTTCAGATAAGAACGTCGGTGCATGTCCGCCGACCCCCTTTAATTTCACCGAAAAAAATATATTTTGTTTTCCGGGTCCCCAGAACCACAAAACCACTTTTGGTTTCGCAAGAAAAAATTTCACCTTCTTTAAAAAAAATTCACAAGTATCCACTGAGCCGCCACCGCCTCTTTCGGATTTCGCGAAAGTGGGAATTCGATGAGACGCTACAAAAACACTATTGTAGCTGTAGGTTCAAAAAATTTTCTCCACATATTACGGATAGTTTTTGTTGAGAAAAAAATTATTACTTTGCAGTTTTGATGTTGTTCTGTTAAGGAAAAAAATCGCAAAATCGACACAAAGCTCAATAATGCTCACACTTAAGATTTTTTTCCTCCGCAAGTATAAACGCCAGACTTCCCAAAGTTTTTAAAAACATTGCCATATGTTTGGTGAACAAGTGTGCTGAACGAAATACCTGAGAGTGGCTTCAAACGTTAACCACAAATGTTCAACTGAGGACATGTCTCTCAAAATGCAATATTTTGAAGATCATTTAAAAAAAAACACCATCTTCGATTTTTCTTTAAACTATCCAGAATTAAAGCCAAGCACGTGTTCTAACTTAATCTGTAAAAACATGTTGCATTATTTTTGTGAGGTCGGAACTACGAAGCACGAAAAGTGGCCAAATTGACGTATAGTGAGTAACCACAACATTGAGCGAGCATGGAGCAATAGTTGCCATTATCGTTATTTTTAGGCCCTGAATGTCATCTGTTGTGCTCGAGGGACAACAGCTTGACAAGTTAAAACCAAAGAGTCGCCTTAAAGTGCAAATTTGTTCATTTGCTTGCGTGCACGCGTCGCAGTTTTGGTCCTGGCGTAAGGACTAACCGCAAGATTTCCAGAAATGTAGTCAAGTCGAGCTCTCGGAAGGAACTGTTAATTTACCCCTATTGTATACAGTCACAAACGTCACTGATGCACTTGTGCGTAAGATGCTCCTGGTGAAGCAACCTTGTGCACACAACCCATTTCGGCCTCAAGGAGGAGAACTTCGTGAGCTCGATCCCTGTGTCAGGGTGAGCCGCTGTAGACGAAATGTTTCCCGAATGGACCTGGTCATCAGCCGTTTTGAAACGTACTCTTTTAAATGCGAAACATTTCTTGGCGAACTTCGGTGACTTTGAGCGTATCTATCTATCTATCTATCTATCTAGCCGCCTACGACTTTGTGCTCTCCTGGCCGTATCGTTAATGGGATTTATACCAAAATTGGTATGACATAACATCACTGTATGACGAACATAAATGACTGGTCATATCATGAAAATCATGAATAACTTGTCATGAAAAGTATGATATACACGCCATGGCCATAGTGCTCTTGAGGCAGTTTTCTTAACCTAATATTTCCAAAAAATGGTACGATGAGACATTTCTGCATGGCCAACATAAATGACGGGTGGTAATATGAAAATCATACACTGCATGCCATGTACAACATGATTTACATGCCACGCTCATGATGCGCTCACGGCCGTTTCGCTAGCTTGATATACACCAAATTTGGTATTGCGTGACGTGACTGTATCACGAACATAAATGACAAGTGGTCATATCGAAATCATGACATGTCATGTGCAACATGACTTGCATGCCAGCTCATGGCACGCTCGCGGCCGTTTCACTAGTTTGATATGCACCAAATTTAGTATTCGGTGATGTGACTGTATGACGAGCATAAATGACAAGTGGTAATATGGAAACCATGGCATGTCATGTGCAACATGACTTGCATGGCATGCTCATGACACTCTCGTGGCCGTTTCGCTAACTTGATATACACCAAAGCTTTAAGGCGAAAGCCTTTAATGTCTCATGCTCACGTCCGTCCGTCCGTCCGGTCATCCGTCCGTCCGTCCCTGCAGCCGTGCCCTGGCACGGTGCCAGGTAGGCGCCGGGGAGCGCAAATGGACGACGGTCGCGTTGGACTCACAGCGCTCGCGCTTTGCTTGCGTAGCGTCACTGTGCCCAGCGTCTCTAATCATGCAATGAGGGAGACGCGCGCATCCACGTTCCATTTTGGCCGACCCCGTCTCCAGTGGGCACAGGCGTTCGAGAAAAACACTTCGGAATTTACAAAGTGTCCGTCAATTTCAACGCTGGAACGCGGATGGCGTCTGCACGATGCGCAATGCGCGAGAATACGAACGCATGCGAAACGGAGGCAGATTGGTCTCGCGTCTCGCTGCGATTCGAGGTAAAAAATTAAGCGAAAATAAGTGGCAGGTGGTATTATGAAAAATCTTGGCATGCATGTCATCTACAATGCCATTTACATGCTACGCTCATGGTGCGCTTGCGTCCAGTTCGCTAGCTTGATATACACCAAAATTTGTATTGCGCGACGTGACTGTATGATGAACACAAATGACAGGTGCTAACATGTAAATAATGACATGCATATTATGTACCGCATGATTTGCCCCTTGCTGGCTGCTTCGCAATACATGGATTCCCACAGTGCGTGGGATCTGCCGGTTTTTTGTCCTTTAGAACTAATTGCAATGAAATCTTTCTTGTTTGGGCTTTGTTGGGTGGAGTTGAGCTCATCGTCAGTATAGTATTTGATTGCGGCCTGTATGTTTTCTGCTTCAGCTTCGATCTGGTGTAGAGGTTCGGATTTGACCACACCCGGGTGTCTGTATTTTCTGGATTTTCGAATGAGGTGCCGAGTTGCGGATGGAATCATTTCTTGAATTTCTTGATGAGAAAGGTTCACAGGGAAGTATGTCAGGAGGTGGCAGCGTTCATAGTATGATTCGCAGGTATTGAATGCGTGCTTTAGGTTGCGCAGCCACTCGCGACACGTGTTGCAGGTTTCCCCTGAAGGACCAGGTTCCTCTGTAGTGGCGTATGCTATTGTAAGGACAGCAGAAATTGTCCTGGAGATAGCGCCCTCGATCTCAGCTATCTTACGCTTGGCGTAAGACACTCGGCATTGTGCTTTCACTTTCGCCGGAATTTTCAGAGTTGTCACGTCGGTTGTCTTAACGAGTACGTTTAGCTCTTCGACAGCACTTTGTTCGGGAACAAAATTTGCGTCAGACTGAGATGCATCTGGAGACTCTAAGGCGATCTGTTTCAAGCGGTTGAAACAGCTCTGGCACAAAATGTCGGTTTCTTTGAGGGATGAGGCTTTTTTCTGGCATGCGCTTTCTTAGTAAAGCGACATTAAAATCTTTCACACATCGAAAGTTCCACTTGTAGGCAATCTTCTTCGTATGCCTCTTTCGGTAGTCAGCGCAAAACGCTCGCTCTGAGCTCCACAATGCGGCCATCAATATCAAGGCAGTGTAATACGCGCACGCGTACTCACGTTCGTTCACCAGCAGAGGACTGCCGGGTTGTCGACGACGAACGGAAGTGAAAGCCGACGTTCTCTTATTACTTCGACCTTTCTTAAGCGAGTTGAGCTGTTTCTTGTTTACGTCATTTTTTTTTTTGGGGGGGGGGGGACCGGGTGAGCGCAGTCGTGCTGCAGAAGCGCCGCTTGTGCCGACACTCACCGTCTGCGTTATCACATTACCGATGTGCCATGGGAAGCGGTAAATATCCAGCGGTGGATCCTCTCCAGCCACCTACCTCCTTTATGAGGCGCAATCAGGCTCACATGCGCGAAAAATTTTGAAAGCGATTCCTGCGAAGAGTGCGACTCATTATCGCGGCATGCTCAGTGGCTGGGACCCGTGTAGAAGTTTTTGTGATTTGCGTAAAAAAATGTAGTAATAATTTCTTCTTCAAAACCAACTGTTCCTGTTTTATTCCTGACAATCCGTCAATCCACAGAAGACATTCGCGACCTAAAAATAACTATAATGGCAACTATTGCTCCATGCTCGCTCAATGTTGTGGTTACTCACTATACGTCAATTTGGCCACTTTTCGTGCTTCGTAGTTCCGACCTCACAAAAATAATGCAACATGTTTTTACAGATTAAGTTAGAACACGTGCTTGGCTTTAATTCTGTAGAGTTTAAAGAAAATCGAAGATGGTGTTTTTTTTAAATGATCTTCAAAATATTGCATTTTGACAGACATGTCCTCAGTTGAACATTTCTGGTTAACGTTTGAAGCCACTCTCAGGTATTTCGTTCAGCACACTTGTTTACCAAACATATGGCAATGTTTTTTAAAAACTTTGGGAAGTCTGGCGTTTATACTTTCGGAGGAAAAAAATCTTAAATATGAGAATTATTGAGCTTTGTGTCGATTTCGCGATTTTTTTTCTTGGGAGAACAACATCAAAACTGCAAAGTAATAATTTTTTCTCAACAAAATCTATCCGTAGTATGTGGAGAAAATGTTTCGGACCTACAGCTACAATAGTTGTTTTGTAGCGTGTCATCGAAAATCCCATTTTCGAGAAATCCGAAAGAGGCGGTGGTGGCTCAGTGGAGACTTGTGAATTTTTTTAGAGAACGTGAAATTTTTTCTCGTGAAACCAAAAGTGGTTTTGTGGTTCTGGGGACTCGGACAACAAAATATATTTTTTTCGGCGAAATTAAAGGGGGTCGGCGGACATGCACCGACGTTCTTATCTGAACACACCCACATATTTAAAATGTTTATATTAAATGAAAGAATACATTGTAACGTAGCTGCGCTGGGCGAATGGTACAAACAAATGACGGAACAAGAGGACAGGACGGTTGGTGCGCAAACTTTCAACTGTTTATTTTCGCAAAGCACGTCAAAGATATACACATAAACATTGAAGATAACAACACTGTGTTACCACGTGTTCTTCATTTGTTTGTACCATTCGCCCAGCGCAGCTACGTTACAATGCCGTACCAACTAGCCCAAATTGAAGCTTTGCTGAAAGAATACATCGAAGTAATTCCTATTTCTTCGCAAGTTCGATGTATGCGAGTTTAACTATAGCGTTCGTGAGCGTTTGGAACGGCCAAATGAAAGGCTCATCCCACGAGGACGGAAACGTATGCTTGGCATTATATTTTCTGAAAGTCGGCACTCACTTAATGGGTAGAAATCCTCACTATAATATCTGTACAAATAAGGGCCTCTATTCCACTGAACTAAAATATTTGAAAGAAGCTCTTATAGAAAGTGTTATCCTTTTACATGTTGTTTCGTATTGCCACCACAACGTGTTCAAGGATTTTCAGCCCAGTTGGAAAGCCGCTCAGCACACGAACGTGGGGCCATAGATTCAAAACACACCATGAGCAAGAAAGTTTTTTCTTCTTTTATTCATTCATACGCACTTGTCTTAAATAAAACGGAAACACATTTTTAGCGCTAAGACGCCATAAAAATTTTCAAATATTCCTACTGCACGCAAATGCGAGCTAAAATATTTATTTCATCCTTAGGGAGTTGAAAAAAAGTATAAATTATTCGCAGCAGCGTAGTGTTATCAATGTGATTACTTTATTGAGGCACAGTGCATTCTCGCATGGCATTTTCCCTTACAGCACCAGCCCAAGTCGTCACTGTCAGGAAACTGCAAAACGATGTTGTAAGTGTTGATATCAAAAGAGTCTCTTCACAAAGTACACAGCATCCATAGCAAGAGTAAAAGCACAAGAAGGCGCATATGATTACTTGCTTAAGACAAATACTATTGTATCGAATACAACATATTGTACGAATAAATTGATAAACGCTAGCTCTTACTATTGCCCTTATCTCCACGTGGCAGTCGCTCTTCAACTGCTCAGGAAGTTTCCCGTATATTTAAATGCGAAGCGTTTCTTTGCGTACTGTAGGCACTTTTAGCGTGTAGATCTATCTATCTATCTATAGATAGATAGATAGATAGATAGATAGATAGATAGATAGATAGATAGATAGATAGATAGATAGATAGATAGATAGATAGATAGATAGATAGATAGATAGATAGATAGATAGATAGATAGATAGATAGATAGATAGATAGATAGATAGATAGATAGATACGCCAAAAGTGCCCGCACTATAAGTGCCGGCATTGCCTGCCATGGAGCCCGCCAGCAAATCCTATGGGGAGCGCGCGGTGGTATCCTGCCTAGCATGCAATCTAGGCGCGTCGGATAGGGGGTGACTCCATAACTCCTTGCGGCCAATATTAGTAATATGCTTATCACGTTAACAATATAAGTTATATTCAGCTTACCTGGCAAGTGCTGTTGCTGTAGTAATAACCGAAATACCATTCGCCATTCTTTTTGCAATACCAATAACAGTCCTGAAGTGCGTTTCTCTGTGAAAATTCAAATATATAGTCAAGTTTTCTTATTTTTGAAGGTCAAGCCAACGTCTCTATATTGACTAGATATCGCTAGCGTATGGCGCGAAAGCGTACGTTTTTCAGGCTGTTCGCATGCGCCTTACAGCAACCATCAGATTGCTGCAACGCTTCCCTTATTCACACCGCTACTCTCTTATTATTATCTGCCGAAAGCCGCAAAGCAAGGGGCTCATGAGGCGCTACTCGTCATGCACACGAGCAATATATGGTGCTCAGGTAAAACATTACATCATCATCAGCCTGTCTACGCCCACTGCAGGGCAGAGGCCTCTCCCATGTTTCGCCAATCAACCCGGTCCTGTGCTTTCTGCTGCCACGTTATACCTGCAAATCTCATCTACCCACCTAATTTTCTGTCTCCCCCTCACGCGTTTGCCATTAGATATATTCCTAAAACGTAACATTACATATATTCCTAAAACGGAGGTGAGCAACAGGTGTGTTTCGAAAACCTACAAGGCAAAATAGTATCTCAAGGTGGCATGAATGCTTACATTGGCGCTACCAAACTATGGGTAAAAAAATTGGCCGCGTATCTGCGTGCTTCGCTGCAAATGTCGTCGAAAGACGATAGTCTTGTGCCGGCCCTATGTTTTGCCTTGCCTCAGACAGCGCCTACTCTTCGTTGAATGGGCCGCATCTGGCTGGCATTGATAAAAGAGGCGGCGCTGCACGAGATATGGACGCCATCGAAAAACATGAGCTTGTGCTTAACCAAGGGCCACTGCCAGAGGCTGGACTTTATCGTCGGCAAAGCACTTTTTCGTGCAAAGCGTCGCAGTGCATGCACAGCTTCGCATTTTCAGCACAGCCTAAAAGACACTAGGGTTTTTAGAATTGCGTATCTGTGTATTTTCTAATAAAAGAACACACGACCTGATAATTACATATTAATGTTGCGCCTCAGGTATTCGTATTATTTGCTTTTTGATCGAATATGTTCACAAGTATGGAGAATACACCAGTTCAAGATGGCTGGGCGTTCAGAAATTAGTTAAACTGTGGCCGAGTAGCTGAATCGGGTTACCTACAGACAGACAGAAGGACATAAGAGACCAAAATTCTTGCGTTTAAGTATCCCAAGAAAGACTGTCGTCTTTAAAAGTCACGCAAATTCCACACCATGAGAAATGTACAAACTGCGTAGCAGAGCTGCGCATTCGCCTGCTTCTGTGGACGCTTGGCATTTGTCTAAGTCGAAAGTGCGGGTGCGCCTCTCTTTATTAGTGCTCAGCTTGAGTCTGATCTTCCGAAGCTGAGGGTTACGTCGCATTCGCCGGCGTTTCGCCTCCGCTTCTTTCTTCCGTAGACCTGCGTCTAACTACCGGCGCTGGCATTTCGCTATCGCTTCGTTGGCTCTGAAAGATGAATTCGGCAACGCTAGCGTCACACGGGCAAGCGCTTCCTCACACTCCAAACGTGCATCCTGCTCAGCGTCTATGACGGGGAGGCAAGCTTTATTTGTGATGAAATGGAGCCCTCTCGACCTATTTTTGCATTGACTCGGCGACCTGTTGGGCCCACTGTTCACCCATTTTGGCACCCACTTGCGTTGTAGCGCTCTGTTTTGATCGCTTTTGGTATGAGCTTCACTTGTAGCGCCTTCTTTTGATCTATCTTGGTACTCTGAACGTGATGACATCAAATGACATGAAACGGCAGCCCGGGCCTCTTAAATGCTCAGCACCTAAAATTTACGGTTGGGGCAGTTATTTCTTCACAAAATACGGTGAGGCGATTAGAAGAATAAACCCACCTGCAACGCCTTGTATGTTGTAGCAGAATTTGGAAATGACTATGCCATAAATGGTGTCACTATAACAAAGATTTTAAAAGGAGTAGGCTTTGCGAACTCACTTTCCATATCTCAGCAATTGCCATATGTACCGTAAGGCAATAAAGAAATAATCGTTCATTCTTTTCACTTACGTAGTACTCATTGCGATATTACTGAAGGAAACATCCCTAAACACAAGGTTTATTTTAAAAGAGATACATAGTTAACCTGAAAGCGATACTCTTAATTTCCTAAAGCGTTGCCTGACACTCGTCCTATATTTCGCGGAGTATAGCCTGACATGTTTATGTCACATAGCGACTGACGCCATTTCCGTGACGGGAATGACGCCAGTTATCTTTAGTGTACCCCTCAATAAGGCATTTTCGTGTTAACGAATGCGTGACTTAAAACCTCCGTTTGAAAAATGGGAGTGGGAAGTTAGGGGTGAGGAGAACGGAAAAAGGAGAAAGGGAGAGTAAAGCATAGTATAGCCATGCATAGTGTAGCATACCAAGGGATGGAAAATGGAAGTGAGAGTGAGGAGGAGTTATGTGAGGGTGCAGAGGAAACACAGGTGGGTAGACGGTAAAGCATAGCGTTTCCATGTACAGTAAAGTATATTAAAACCTCAGAAAGGGAAGTCTGAGTGAGGAGAAGAAAAAGAAAGAGGGGAGAGGGTAGAAGATATCATAGCGACGTATAATATCGTATGTCAAGGGGTAGGAAAGCAAAGTGAGACTGAGAGGAGGAAAAAGAAGGGGAGAGTATAGCATAGTATAGCGGAGGCAAATAGAAGAGGGAGGCGAGTCGCAAATTGGAAACATGCAAGTGGTCAAGCCCAGAGGAGGTTGCATTATTGCGAAACCGTGCCCATCTTCACCTATACTCCATCTCACAATTACCTTGCAGCACTGCCGAAGCTACGAGGAGTAAACAGGCAGTGTCCTTGCGCAGCACATAATATAGTCCCGGGCTTAACTCTCATTATCAACGAGGTGCAAGTGCTTTAGCTGTGCTTCTCGCATGACGCGTTACGGCGCTACGTGGCACGTAAGGCCCTTCACGCATGCACTTCGAAATTTCTGAAATAATGAAGAGATTACCGGCTGGTAGCCGTAATAACCACCCTAACCTCGGTGACGTACATCAACATGGCAGCCCCCATACACCCCAGACCACCCGCTTCCATCCGAATTCGTGCCTTTTACTGGCTCTCTGCCCGACCAGCAAGAAATAAGTGGCATAATTTGTCATCGCTTAGTCTAATCTAACGCTGAGGGCAAAGCATCAGGTATCTTCTTTCGCTATTATTTATATGGCTCGTTTGTTTTGGTGCCGCTAGGACTACTAAGGCGATGCCAAGCCGTGAAAGTGGTTTGATGTTAACTGAGCAGATGTCGCCACAACATTAGCGTCGGTGATGCGTTGACGATGCGAAACACCCTGAATGTCTATATTGTTTTCTGTGCCAATCATTTGCTGTTCCCCTCAAAAATGGTAAGCGATAGCTGCTGAAAGGGCGTCGACCACGCTGACAAAAAAGAACTCGGTGAAAGCGCCAGTATGAACGCTGTTATGAAAAGAACCGCGTTCCTCACAAACGCCAGCGAACACGCCCTGCACAAGTGGGTTTCTGAACATAAAGAAACAACGAGGTGGCGTTCCCACAGAGGTTTTTGCGTTTTGTACTAATTGGAGGGAGTAAGTATCGACAAGGTAGACGAGCCGACGCCAAAGAGACGACGAGCAGACGACGCGACGCGGATAAACATGTCTCGAGGGGGCTTTCGCCTTTCCTATTGGCTAACAAGCCCTGCAGCTTCCACAGTGCTGCAAGGTACTTCTGAGATGGAGTATAGCTTCACTTCATGTTGTGTTTCATTGGTCAGGCTTGCCCTCGGCTCCACAGTACATTGCACGATTTTAAGACATTTGAATGAACATATAACTTTTGTCTCGGCGAAAATCTTCGCCTTTAAGGCTGGTGTTTGATATCTAACTTCGTAAGCCTTACATAATTGAAATTTCTTTGTGGCAAAGGAACCATATACCTGCAGAAAAAAATCTTAAAAACAGGTGACAGCTTTGTAGAGCCTTGACTGAAAACCGCTATTCGTGTACAGAACATGCAGGTGACGGCTCATCAAGGGAAATAAACATTAGGGCACAACAGATATCTTCAAATCTATCCTTTTGTATGGTATGCGTCCGCTCTGTGTACTTTTGTACACTATAAACTCAGCGAATGGCGTCGAAATTATATACTGACTTGTATAATCGCGCACACAACAACCAGCAGTGTGCTGTGCATGTGAATAATATGCTCCGTCATGGCAGTAGGCAGCGCAACACTTTACGAACAACGGGAACAGAAAGGGCAAATCACAAGCGCTTCTGTATCCGTCCTTCGTAAACTGTTGCGGAACCTATAACGATGTATTATTACCAACTAGCCCCATCACATGGTCTGTTAAATAATTTACTAATTGCCTGACGAACCACATCTTGGAAGGCCTCTGATATCTTGTAATATTCATATTGTAACATGCCGAACAACTCTGTAGCCCGAATGTATAGTTATAAAGGGGCACTGACGTAGTGAGTGAGGCTGCGGCTTTTAATACAGGCTGGTATTTCAGCATGAGAACCAATTCTGCTTTTGCAATCAGTATTTAAGGCTGCAAAGATATTTTTTCTGAAATTAACATGATGAATATTTACACTGACCGCGTGTTAGTACGTAGAGCCAAAGCGAGCTGTCTAATCGGCGTAATAAACCCATATTCTACCATATCCCTTGTAAAAATACAAGATATACTGCCCAATAACCTCCTTATTGTAATGTGTTTTCTCGCTGTGCACTTTGTCAATACCCAGTACAAGTGTTTAGGCATTTCGAATCGAGGATGCCCACTTATATTTTTTTCGCTTCTAAAGCAGCTAATTCACAACTGTTACGCGGATATGAAAAGCATTTTATTAGTCCCGCCCTAAAGTCCTGGTGATGGCCACATTGTATTGGCGCCTCTGGCGTCAGGAACGCGATCATGTTGAAAAGCCCATCCTACAGGAGGCTCTCTATTGATCGTGAGCAGTGAAATCATATGATAGCAGCATTTCCTGTGTTACACCTCAATGGTTGCTTTTCCTTCAGCGACGCTTGTATCATTTGAACTAGATCACCCTATCTGTTGGATAGTTACATTGTTATCTCTCTATTTGTTTAAGCTTTGCTCTAATTATGCAATTATGCAACCTTGACACCACTGTAATATTGCTAAAGAGGGCATGTACATTACAGAATAGATCAAAAAATAAATAATAAAATAAAATAAATAAATCGACATCCAAAGAACGTCGTCGGTCGTAACCAGGCCACAATGCAATCGCCTCTTGCACAGCTGCCTTTGGGTGAAATACGTCCGCACCACTTTCGTAGTGGTTGATGTGAAGAAAAGACAACTGAGAGATTAGTGCTAGGTAGAGGGATTAAGCTTTGAAATTACCTCATATTCTCATGACTAGTGCCACGGAGTTCAAAAATCTACAATATCTGCTATCTCTCGAAATCGCGTTACTCACAATATTTTTGCTTGTATGTCTGTTGTTGTGTTCGGATGTTACTTGTGAACAGTATCCTGTACGCATATCTTTGCGCTATGCCGTTACTACTCGTCCCCAGTCCACCAATTCGCAAAAGCATTCGTCTCCACGTTACTTCTGTGTTGGCCAGTGTGGCTAAAGTAAGCTAATGTGAAAATATGGAAAATTATAATACATAAACCCCACATTTGATGACTAAATTACAACGGTTAACTTGCCAAATTGTGCAAAGTGCTCTATTTTTCATATCTGTTCATGGTAGTTCACTCATACATACACCAAGATGCTCCTTTTCACCACACCGCTCGTACTTCTGCGAAAATATTTTTCCCAGCGCTTCCGCAGTGTCAGAACCACCTGAAAATGGGTACACATTAAGTAGGTGATAGGGCCTTAATTGGGAAAGACATGACATCCAGAAAAAAAAGCATGAAAAAGCCTATTCGCATCATACCACTTTTCTGCAAATGAAAGTTTTATTTGTAGCTGTGCAAACTTATCCGTACTTTCAGTTTGCGTAACATATGCTCAGTAGAGTAGGTTTGCTGATCACAGCGGCCATAGCAACCATGTTCATTTCAGTGGAGTGGAGGGAAGGAAAAACGAAAGAAGCAAAAAACAAGCGGCAATGCATCAAGGGTACAGGAAAAATGATATTCTCGAAACAGTTCTTATTCTCGCAAACATATAATCTCACTGCTTTAGCCGATTTAACGACGGTAAAAATACCTCATAAGAAGTAATAATTGCAAATATGACAGCATCCTATTTCATTTTCTTTTAGTTCTGAGAAATAAATTGCTTTAAATGCTTCAGTTTTCGATATTATTTCCTTTTATCTGACTTTGATGTTCGAGATATAGTGAAATGTATTCAGTGGTTATAAAAATTCCCGCTGGGTTCTAGGTGTTGTGTGTGTGAGAAAGATATATGTTATAAAATGTTTCATTCAACGATATTCTCGGTATTTCTGCAGTGCAGCCCACGAAGGCTATCTCTCGTTGTTGAGACTCTGAAATTTATTGTACAATATCAACGGACAAACCGAATCGCTTTACATTTTGCATTCTTTCTATACTAAACACATGACATTACACGCACTGCATGCATATATGCAGTTGAACCCCTCAACAACGAAAGCCCTCAAGAACGAAACTCTCACGGGAACAAAGAAATATGGTGTCCCCGGCCAACGTCCAGCAAGTTCAATGCATTTGCCCCCTCTCGGCAGCAATGAGACCTTAAAAGTGCTCCCGCGAAGCGAAAATATGGGGAAGAGATACTCAACTTTTTTTCTCATATTATAAGCTCGTTGGGAACCCACAAGTTTGGAAATTGCAGCACAGCTCGTTCGACAAGCATCGGTGCGAGAATTGCTAGTTATATTCGGTTGAATGATGATTATAACAACAGATTTTTTCGGCAAGAACAGCTGTTGCTAACGCCTTTGATGGCAACTTTGTCGGCACATGACGTTTGAAGTGACGACACCCACGAAACATTGTTGTACACGTCCCTCCAAAACAGTGACGAAAGCTCGTTCCTCGTTCCTTCCCTATATTGGAACGAGTTCCCGTAACAAGTTCCTGTAATGCGAAAGGAACTCGTTACAATTACATTTTGAAAATTGGAACGTGTGCTTCCATTAACGTTACATTTCACTTTTTAATAAATGTGTAGTGTCGGATAATCCTGAAGCGAAATAAAGTGAGCACCTTGAAAGTTCACATCGAGCTACATACATTAGACAAATTTGACATCGCTGACAGCAGGTTATACGAAGGTAAAAGGAATCTAAATAAACGCTCCGAGACGAATTTTTTTATACCACCGGGCATACTACAAGCATGCTTAACTGCAACTATCGTGCTCGTCAATTTCAAATCCCACACATGTGGCACATTCCAAGTCAGTGTTCAAAGGTGCAATCAGGATACTACGATTCTCATATTCAAATAGAATCTCGACCCATGCACCAATATAATTAAATTTCTCTCAGAGTAAACCTCGTCGAAAGGGGCAATAATTAGGCGTATAATGAGTGCTGTGTATCTCTCCATCTGTTTTTCTATCTTCTCTGTTTCTTCCCTACATTTGTCTCTATTTTTCTCTTTTGTTATACATATTTCTTTCTCTCTCTATTTATACTCGTTCTCCCGTCCTTCTTTCCCTCCTCTTTACCCATACTACCCTTTCCCAGCCCCTTGCTATACTATACTATACAAAGCTATGCTCTGCTAGCATGCGCGTATGTTGTACAGAAACACATAGCCAATAATTCCCTTAACGTCCCACATTATTAGGATGGTCACTCAGCTAAGATATATGTACGTGCAAATGGAAAGTCAACAAAAATGGTATCTGCATTGGTGAGGTGTTTATACTTACCGTCATTGTAGTGCAAGATTGGAAAATGCCGTTACTTGATATATTCGCTCTAGAGATGAATGCTGATTCTTTAGTGCTGTGTGTTCATTGTTGGGCCGCGATACGAAGAGAATGGACGTATCAGTTCTCCGTGTGTATTCAGTTGCTTCAAAAAGTCACGCTTATGATGAATAAATACCATGAAAGAAAGAAAAACTGAATAGTCGAGTGATTACGACGCTCGCTTTCGGATCGTGGATAGGCAGTTCGAATCTCGCCTCATCGAGAACTGTTCTCGCCAAGAATTTCGTTCTTTCTTTATATCTTTTTCTTTTCGCTCTGTCTTTACTCGTTCTCTCGCCCATCGTAGTTATTGCATCGTATCAGCACTCTTCTTTTGGGAGCGAAGCAGAAGAGGATGAAGAGAGCGTGTGCTGGTTCATGATGATGATAATTTTCTTTCGACGACAGAGGTTGAACCTCCAACATAAGAGCCCTGCCGTAGAAAATTACCTGTCCCTTCCGCACGCGGTCGGTGTCGGCGTAGCCCGCTTCCCTGCGCCTCCGGTGAGCGCCTTCAAGTGAAAACCAGGATGCAACACAGTCACGTCCTAAGCGATCGATACATTTTTGCGCCAGATGCAGTCAGCCACTCGCCCTGTTCTGAGTGATGTGCTGCGTGCGTGCAAGCACCTGTTGAATGCCGTTTAACCTTTACAGAAAGAATGTCGTTCCCTCTACCGTTCCTTCTTAAACGTAACGAGCTACCGTTACAGTTCCACCGTCCCTGAATGGAACGGTGGTGTTCCTTCGTGCCTCCCAAAAGGAACCATAGTTCCTGGAAAGGTGTTCCTTGGAACACTGCACGAAAGTGGCGTCATAACGACATACGTTCTGTAGAGGCGCCTGACTGCTTGCGGCCGCGCGTCTGTCCGTGCGCACGCCGAGATCTCCCGCACTTTGCTTGCGTGCAGTGTTGCTTGGCCTTTCGGAAAGATGCTTCCTCCTATTAAAAGAATAAGTCACAGTTTCGCCGCAAGGGCAGCGATGAATGAAGCGTCCGGAGCGAGCGGACGTTCGTCGCCTGCGCTCCGTCGAACGCGTGCTCTTGTTGACCGGATTAATCCGATATCGTCGCCGGTACTGTGTCGGGCGATCAAGTATTCACTGCCTGGGACACCCACATATCCTTACCGTGCCAGTACGACACCTCCTGCCTTCTCTATCGGCTTCAGAAGAACCGAGTGGGCGTTGGGCCGCTAGGCCTAAGGGTCGACCAGCTCGACTGTGCGCGTGTGGACCACTGGGCCGGGCGACGTGGCTTCATCCCACAATATGGACGCTAGCACCACGCCAACTACCGACGCGACTACTACCTGTTGCATGCAACCTGCGATCAGCCCCAACGACGCTCTCGATCTCGACGAGATCTCGAACACGGACGCTCTCGATCTCGACCAGCTCACCTCGGCGAGCGACGATGAGGCTGCCGTACTCCAACCCACATCGTCTGCATCGCCGCGACCGGCGAGTGACACCGACTCGAACTGGAAACTCGCGATTACCCGTCGTCAGCGTCAGCGCCAGAAAAATTTTCACCAAGCTCGAACGGTATCAGTGCAGCTAGCCCGCTCTTGCAAGCACTTCGCCCAGCCACGTCGCCGCCAGGGATGCCCCGACTGAGAACGCTCCTACTGCGCCGGCAGATGCGGCATGCGTCGCACCGGCGCGAACACCACCACAGGTAATGGAGCCGCGCCAGCTATGACGGAAGCCGCCGCCACTTCCACGCACGGACATAAAGATCATCATGCAACTTAAAAAGAGTCTGGCCATTCGGAACTTCACGACGCATAAAATCTCCCGAGCTGTAACCTGGCGGGCAATTCTCGACAACATTGTACGGGTGACCACTTCATTATACGTACTCGCCCCGGGTCGAACATCTTGATTGCCAGCACGCCACATGTTGACAAGGCCCAAATGCTCCGCCGGATCACCACCTCCCGCTTGAGGTAAAGACCTACGAATTCAACACTTATGTGGTGGCCCGCGAGGACACTTTGCATGGAGTCATCCATGGGATAGACCCTGGCACAACTCTGGAATAACTAACCGCCAACCTCTGCGTGCGCACACAGGGAGTGACAGTGCACAGCGCACAAATGCTTGGGGCTACCAAAGCTGCTGTGATCACTTTCGAGGGCCCCTTTATGCCCCAATATGTGCTGTATTACGGGACGGGAGGTGGCTTGCCTCCCATACAAGCCGACACGGCAAGCCTCCCATGCGTGCTTACAACCGGGCACCACTCAGACGTATGCCCCACGCAGAACGCTCGAGTGTGTCGGCCGTGTGGTATCCTCGACCCCATGCACTGTCACCACTGTGCTCCCAAATGCCGACTGTGTGGAAATGCCCACTTAACGGGCGCCAAAAAATGTTTTCAGAGATTGAAGGCCGCGCGGCACGTCCACTTCCTCGACTCGCAGCACCCTGCCCCAGCCCGTGGGCGCAAGCCCCATCGCAGCCCACCCACTCCCAAACGCAGGTGGTTTAGCAAGGAGAGCGAGACTTCGCGCAGCCGCTCCCGATCTCATTCGATGTCGCAGTCCTCCCCCCTCCCTCCTGCGGAACCTGGTCAACAGCAGCAGCTGAAGAACCAGGGCCAGAAGACCAAGGGGCTGCAGCAGCAGCAGCAGCAGCAGCAACCCGCCCGCCCTTAGTCCCAGCACGCCTCTAGCAAGCCTGCTGATAAGCCAAACTCCACTCCATCAGCCGGCGTCGATAACAAGGTGAGCTGGTCAGCAGAAATAGCGCAACGCATCGCTCCGCTCAACACCTAGTCCACTGCATACTAACACCTCGCGAAAAACACTCAAACAGTAGCCGGCAGCCGTCAAGGCGTGTCAGGCCAGGGACAGTGCTCAACTCCACGCCCTCATGGCGGGGTCTTGGATCGCCACCCGACTCCCCCCGAACACCCCGCCCTAACCACTCCCTAGAGAGGGGAAAACCCCTCACATGGCACTATCGGTTCCCACTGCGTCGGGCGCCGCAGTTACACACGAAGATATACGCGAGATGATCTGTACGCTCGCTGAACAGCTGTCGGAACAATTCAACACCGTCTTCACAAAGTTCGGAGAAGGCCTCGACTCTCTCGGGACAGGCATCAAGGCCCATAATTGATGAAACAGGCGGAAATATACGCAGCAAGAGGGCCACCAGTAGCTCGCGCACCGCGACAGATCAAGTTTACTACACCCTAAAGATGGAATCGCATGCATCCGAACTCTTCTCCACACCTGCATCGACACCCGGCAACCTCACTTTCACTCCTTCATCGGCCACGCAAACCGACATCAACAGAAGGTACAGCGGCCGTCCTGATTATCAAAGTGCTAACCGCAGTTGCCTGGACATCATCCCTGACACGAACATAGACCATGTGATCGTGGATCTAGTTAACAGGCGAAAAAAAGAAAGCCGAGAAACGAAGTGTCATCATTGTCAATGTATATAGCTCCCCCGAAGCAAAAAGCCACTTACTTCGATGCCCTCATCCAAGGCGCCTGCAAATTAGCCCAGGGAAAGTAACTCTTACAGCTCAGAGAGTTTAACGCTATCGACGAACGCTGGGGGTAGAACCGTTCGGATGTCAAGGCAAACAGCTTGCTTCTGCCACCGAAAAATTCAAGCTCGAACTGCTTACGGATACCGCATTCCCCACCCGGATCGGCAACAGTGTGTGCAGACACTTACCCCGCTCTCACCTTCGCCCGTGGTTGTACAAACTATAATTGGGACAACCTGCAAGAACTTGGCAGCGACTACTGCATTCTCCGCACAAAAGTTACGGAGACTGCAGTGCGTAGCTGCACTGGACAAACACGCATCAGAAATTGGGACGGCTTCTGTCGCGAAAGCGAGCATTCACTCGACAGCCTCCCAAGCCTCACCGATTGGTGCACCCAAGTTAAAGAAATTCGAGAGAGTTGGACCACCTCCATTGACAGAACACATCTACTGCCGGAAGTGGACGGCCATCTCCTACATCTGTGAGAAGACAGAAGGAGCGTCATCCGCAGATTGGGGGGCGCAAAAACGTAACAGATACCTCAAGCTAAGGATCGCAGCTCTCACCACTCAGAGCAGTATGCTGCAGAACTGGCGCGATTAAATTTGCCCCAGTTCAGTGACTTTCTTCGGGGCTCACTGGGTACGGCCCGCACGTGGCACATTGTGCGTGCTTTGATTAACGTCACTCGAACAAACAAATGACACAAATAAGTGGACCATGCGCCTCATACACGCCTTTGAGGGCACGGATGACGAGTTGCTTGCTCAAGTCCGGCGCAAATGCTTTGGCGATTATCGCCCGCCTCCATTTCAGGCGACGTATGTAGTCGAACCAAAGACACTCTCGACCGACCAATGACGCGGGACGAAGTCTATGCTTGCCATTCGCAGCAGCACGTGAAACACAGCTGCTGGGGAATACGGAATCACGTACTCCCTTATCAGGAACTTCAACGACAACGCCGCACAAGAAATCATGGCGTTTTACAGCGAAATCTGTTACGACATCACAACAAGGTCCGTTTTTGCGCCAAAGTTGTCCGCCGCCGCCGTCGCCGCCGGTGTCTGTCACCACTATCGCACGAAATAAAAAAAACTAAATCATTAAAAAGTGCCTATGACAGAATGGAATCGAACCCCGACCCTCTGCATGGCAGCCCAGCACTCTACCACTGAGCTACGCCGCTGCATGAAACTGCGGTGCAAACTGACCCTATGCAGGGTTGATGTTGCGTAAGGAATCGCGTTAACGGTTGTTGTAGAGCGTTTTAGAACTGTGAAGTAACAACCAGGCGTCACACAATGCGAATTGCGTAACGAGTGGGTTGTTCAATGATCCAACCCATTACAAAAGCCTCAGGTATAATTCTTCATCGTTGCCAGCCACAGCATCAACAAAGTGCACATAATGCGTTGAAAGTGTGTAGTCGGTACCGCGCTTTTCTCAATAATGACGAATAATGGCAGACGCTTCCCACTACACAAAAATTATGGTGACTTATGGCGTAGTTGCCCCAAGAGTGTTTAAAAAAAGGCTCTAGAAAGGCCGCTCTTCCAGCTTTGGCTGTGACTGTGCTGCGCGCTCCGCTCACGCCTCGCGTTTTTAGATGTGAAGCATCTTATGGCGAAGCTTAATCCGGTGGTGGTGTGCGGCGTGACCACCCTTACTGCGCATGCGCAAAGCCTTTCAAAAAAAAATAAAATAAAAAATAAAAACATCTCCCCCCTCTCTCTCCTCTAGGCATCCCTCCCCGCGGCAACGACACCCTCACTGCGCATGCGCCTCCCCTCCTCTCTCCCCTCCTACGCTCCCCCCTCTCTCCTCCAGGCATCCCTGCCCGCGGCGTCCACACCCCACTGCGCATGCACGTCCCCCCCTCTCTCTGCTCTCCTACCCCTCTCTCCTCTAGGCATCCCTGCCCGCGGCGTCCACACTCCCACTGCGCATGCGCGTCCCCACCCCTCTCTCCTCTCCTACGCTCCCCCTCTCGCCTCGCGACGCCGACGCAGGCAGCGTCTGCTAGCGAGTTTCTTGGTTGAAAAAACCAACTGCTCGCGCTACACAACCGTTCACTGGGCACCCCGTATATATGGCACTGGATCTTGACCTCCAAGGTGGTGCCGGTGGGAGATTTCTCCTGTGCGTTGTTGAACAATAAAAATTCGCAGCGCGCGCGTTAACTAAAAGCGGACTGCGGGTCTCTGTGTCCAGTCGGTGTCTTCTGTCTCTCATTGCCCATTAGCAGCGATTGGCATGTTCCAGTATAGGAAACACCGCTCCATCACTGCGTGCTTTGCGCCTCCCCAGTTTTCGCTCCTGCGCAACGCTGCGATGAGCGCCAGCGTCAACGCCGCCGCCAGTGTAAGCGTTAGCGCCCGCTGCTTCGCATCTACACATGGTTCCCTTTAGCGGGAGATGGTGTAATTTTTTTCAACAATCATTGGCAATGCGGCATGCTACCACCTGAATGGAAGCACGCGGAGGTCATAATGATACCGTAGCGGGGAAAAAAAAACTTCAGATCGAAAACCTCCGACCAATATCGCTCACTTCCTGCCTTGGTACACAGCGCTTGAGCGCATCATCGCTAGCCGCCTGCAAGATTATCACCTTCTCCCGCACTCAATGCACGTGTCCCGGGCACATCTTTCAACGCAGGATGTACTGCTTCAGCTAAAAGAAGTCATTATTACTGCCCTCCAGCATAGAGAAAACATTATTTTGGCTTTAGACATCAAGGGCGCATTTGATAACGTTAGCCACCAGGCCATACTTGAGGGCCTGGAGGCTCTTCATTGTGGGCAACGCGTCTACAGTTATGTTCAGGCATTACTGTCGGACCGCACCGCCACGGTCGGTCTCGGCTCGATTCGATCACGTATTATCAAGGTTCCGTCCGTCCATGCATCCGTCCGTCCGTGCATCCGTCCGTCCGTCTGTGCAGCCGTCCGTCTGTGCGCGCGTCCGTCCATACATGGACGGACGGTCTGACGGACGAGCAGATGGATTTCATAAACATTTCGTCAATGGAGCGTCGCTCCATCGTCCGCATTCACTTCGTGGATCGGCTGCCAATTTTTTTACAATGAACGTTTTCATCTCTCTCTCACGCGTGCTTTGCCCTACGGGGCGTAGACGAGCGTGCGCGCGCGCGCTTATCTCGTGATGGGGGCGGTTTTTAGGTCGTTTCCTTTCACCGGAAAGATTACGTTGACAGCCCAGAGCGCACGAAGGCCACTTCGATCGCTGCAGAGGCCCCTTTGCGAAAGGAGCGCGCTGTTCAAACTCAATGGTAACAACTGTGACAATCGTTAGTTCGTGCTCGTCCTGTGTATGCCTGTGTGTACGTTGCGTGCGTTCTTTGTATTTGAGCGGCGCGTTAAGTGTCGAGCTTTGAACGTTGTGAGTTCGCGCTCGTCCTGCATGTGTTCTTTTCTTGCGTCCTTTTTGCTTAAGCAGCGCGCTGCATGGTTCCATCTGCTTGCCATTCTTCGCGTGACATTCCAGTTTGTTGCTATTGCATTCATCGCTTCACCCTTGCGAAGAAACTGAATTTAAATGTATGTATAACGCTGACAAATCATCACATTAATGTCATATCGTTAACAAGCCTATGTCGAAGAAACTGCGTTGTCAGCAACATTGGTTGTGAGCTAACGATCCCTTTGTTAGGCATCAAAGAGTCGATACAAATGCAAATAAATAATTTTTAAAAAATACGCGTTCGGGAGGAAATCCACCTTAGGCCTTCTGCATAGCAGCCAGATATTTTACCACTGAGCCACGCCAATGCTTGTAACTGCTTCGAGAGTAGGATAACATAAACACGTTATGTAGCGCGAGGAGGACCGTGAACACATGCGATATTAGTGTCAGAAGGATAGAAGCGCACCAGGTGTCACGCCATTTCTAATACGCAACAAGTATGTGTTTAAAAGGCCCACCCATTGCAAAGTACACAGGCATAATTATTCTTTGAAACTTCATCTAACACAGCTTCGATGTGCATAAAAGTCTGGCTAAATTAATCAGCATGCCGGCGATTCATGCAGCCATATCGTGGCTCTCAGGACTTTTCAATGCATGACTTTTCAATTCAGTCGCCGGTGTCCTCGCAGTATCAGACTTCACCAACATACGCAAAGAAATACAGTCATGTCTGCTTGTGGTATATCATAGAGCCTCTGAGTTATAATGCGTATGTTAACGCGGTTTCTTTCCGAGATAACGCTTGTACGGGGTTTTTCGGCGCAGGAGTTTCGAGTACCAGCGTAGCTCAGTGGTAGAATACTCGGCTGGCACGGAGATGACCCAGGTTCCAAGCCCGTTCCAGTCTGGATATTTTTTTCTTATTTCGTGCGATAGCGGTTACGGACACCGGCGGTGGCGGCGGCGGACAACTACGGCAACCTTGTCATTTCATAACAGCTTTCACTCTAGAAGGCGATGCGCACGGGGGCCCGATTGCGCTATTACGTATTACGCTTTATAGCGAAGTGTAAGCGTCCTCTGAATTTTTTCCGCACATGACTTGTATATGTTTAGCTCCAAGATGTCGCTACCAGAGGCGGGTGTCAAAGTTACAACCCATCACGAACAAGATATACTCACCCAATAAATCATAAGCTACACATTCCCCACGCTGGCACATTCCAACTCTGCCTTGGCGCACTCCGTCCCGGGTCAACTGCTGCAAAAAATGAAAATAGACGTCAATTTTTGTTATGCGCATACACACACACATACGGACACACACGTGCCGTGGAGTCAGCACGATAATTTCAGTAGTGTGGCCTTAGTCATGTTGGCTTACGTAACAACTATATTATGGTTGCTTGCGCGTGGTTATTTGCCTATCGTTGTGTTCACAATGTCTGTGGCCTTTGTCACTCATTATTTTGGACGTCCGGATTCGCATGCCTATTGTATTTTATATATCCTCCTCTGACCCCAGCAAATTTGTGGCCACACAGGTGAAATTAAAACAGATTTTTGGAATGCAGACACGTACTTTATTACACGAGAAAAATATTTGAACCTCTACGGCAAACACCTTTTGCACACCAGTGTGCGCATTATAATGCACACTGGGTCTCAATGCGCAGAAAACGAGTAACACTCGCCTATAACAAAATTTTACATTTGCTCTTGAAAAACACTCTTCTTTGTTGTGAAAGCAGTTTGTAGCATTTTCGCGCAGATGTGATGCACAGGAAGATGCTACACCGGAACTATGTTCACTCAGAACATCCTGAGTTTAGGCATCTCGAGGAAAATACCTGATTTACAAGCTATCGAATGTGGCTTGCTCACGCAGTTCTTAGCTCAGGAGGCACCTTGGCTTTCAGCCGCTTTTGGTGTGGCGCAAGTTCAAATTCGGCACCACACTTCTTTTTCGACACTAGGTAATGGGCACAGAACAGCCTCATCATCAGCCAATTAGAGGTCCGAGGGGTCATTGCTGGTTATTGTCTCGAGAAAACGTTCCGTCTTTTCATGAAAGATTCTTAAACTCCAAAGCTTAACGCCAAAAAAACTGAATACCAACCGCATGAGACTGCCATGAGTACGCACGCCAAAGCACATAATGAGACCGAGTGTGCATTATAGTGCACATCTTAAGAAAACGGCTTCTGATTACAAAAATACTCGCCTGTAAGGTTACTTGACGCACGAAAATCTTTCCTAGACCCTTCCTAAGTAGACTGAAACAACAATTAAAAATTTTGACTGCGTGATTATTGAATAATTTGGGACTTTGTTGGACGCTGTTGGTAGAACATCGAAGACGAGAATTCCGCCATGTTTCAAAGCGGGAAAACATAGCTTACACTGTAGTGTGCTTCCTGTAATGCCGACCAGATGACACCACATGATCGATAATCCGATTGCACCAAGAATTTTGACTTTAATAGTGGCGCGAATTTCCGAAACCAGAAAAGAACAAATGTACATAATAATGTACGCGGGGTCTGAAGAGGATATATATATATATATATATATATATATATATATATATATATATATATATATATATATATATATATATATATATATATATATATATATATATATGTGTGTGTGTGTGTGTGTTATGCCATAATGGGTGTTTCGTCGTCAGCTTGAGGTCTGCAGTAGAAAACAGCGCTACCATACGGGATGAAGAAAGGACACAAACCACGGCGCTGTCCCTTCTTCGTCCCGTCTTGTAGCGCTGTTTTCTACTGCAAATCATGAACCAACCAGCTCCAATGCGTACCCCACCTGAGGTCATTCCACATATTTGTGTCGTATTTGACAATCCACGTTTCACGAACAAGAAATGATGCCCTCTATGCTTTCCTTTGGTTGTATGGTTACAGTGTAAAAGATGAACCAGGCCATCTAACTAGCTCCCTTCTTGCGTGATATATATAAAGCGAGAATAAAGTATTCGCTGGACGCCAAGATATATCAAACGAACACACACAAACCTAAAAAAAAACAATTCACTTTCTAGCTTTCGACTTGCGCTCCAGCACTCTGATGAAAGCCGGTCCGCGGCAGGCAAAGCGAGTAAACGAATTATTTTGATTTAAAGGTGTGTCATACGTTTTAAGGTATATATATATATATATATATAGTTTGCTTAGGTGTACTATTCGAAATAAGGCTTACAATGCATGGCGTCTTGTCTGGGTATGATCCTGTTCGTTGCGGGTACCTGCCTTTGCACTTGTACTGGCAACCATGGGCGTATCCATCCTGAATGTTCATGAATCACTAGTCAATTCGATGTTCATTAAAACAGGCTAGAAAAAAGTGATAAAACTCTGCATGCGAAAATCAAGCTAATGTTGTTAGTGGCTCTACCATTTCCATGACAAAAGTTCACTCGAGCATACAGATTCTCTTTCTGCATGTGCTATTATTAAATGCGAAGCATTTCTTAGCGAACTTCGGCGAGTTTGAGCGTATCTATCTATCTATCTATCTATCTATCTATCTATCTATCTATCTATCTATCTATCTATCTATCTATCTATCTATCTATCTATCTATCTATCTATCTATCTATCTATCTATCTAGCCGCCTACGATTTTGTGCTCTCCTGGCCGTATCGTTAATGGGATTTATACCAAATTTTTTATGACATAACATGACTGTATGAAGAACATAAAAAGCTGATCATATCATGAAAATCATGACTAACTTGTCAGGAAAATAATGATTTACATGCCACGTTCAAGGCGCGCTCGCGGCCGTTTCGTTAGCTTGATATACACCAAATTTGGGATTGAGTGACATTACTGTATGACGAACATAAATGACAAGTGGTAATGTGAAAATCATGACTTTATGAGCGACATGACTTGCATTCCACGCTCATAGCGCGCTCGCGGCCGTTTCGTTAGCTTGATATACACCAAATTTTGTATTCAGTGACATGACTGTATGACGAACATAAATGACAAGTCGTAATATGGAAATCATGACTTGTCATGTGCGACATGACTTGCATTCCACGCTCATGGCGCGCTCGCGGCCGTTTGGTTAGCTTGATATACACAAAATTTGGTATTGAGTGAAATGATTGTATGACGAACATAAATGGCAAGTGGTAATATGGAAATCATGACTTGTCATATGCGACATGACTTGCATGCCACGCTCATGGCGCGCTCGCGGCCGTTTCGTTAGCTTGAGATACACCAAATTTGGTATTGAGTGAAGTGATTGTATGACGAACATAAATGACAAGTGGTAATGTGGAAATCATGACTTGTCATGCGCGACATGACTTGCATGCCACGCTCATGGCGCGCTCGCGACCGTTTCGTTAGCTTGAGATACACCAAATTTGGTGTTGAGTGACATGACTGTATGACGAACATAAATGACAAGTGGTAATATGGAAATCATGACTTGATGAGCGACATGACTTGCATTCCACGCTCATGGCGCGCTCGCGGCCGTTTCGTTAGCTTGAGATACACGAAAGTTGGTATTGAGTGACATGACTGTGTGACGAACATAAATGACAAGTGGTAATATCGAAATCATGACATGTCATGAGCGACATGACTTGCTTTCCACGCTCATGGCGCGCTC
>JALIZH010028401.1:0-12861 GCA_030522465.1 Rhipicephalus appendiculatus | reverse complement strand
TGAGCAAAAAAAGGAGTATTACACCAATTTGTTTAGCTCTTCTCAAGGAAATTCAGAACAGCTGTGGAAAAAATTAAAATCTATAATCGGTCACGCACCTGAACCCCTTAGCAAACTAGTAAAAGACGGAATAGAGTTAAAAGCATCGGCGCTTTCTACTGCGTTTAATGACTTCTTTGTCTCCTTCGCCCCTTCGTCAGAGAACTGTATCCCGGCGCTAAAATACCACGACGAGCACACCATTTTCTTAGACCCGGTCAGTGAAGCTGAGGTAGTTTCCTCTTTCAGTAAACTCAATAACAGCGAATCACTCGATGCGTCGGGGACGCAAATCACACCAGTTAAATATGTTATAGACAATCTCGCACTGCTTAGTTCACATTTTTAATATAAGCCTTACAAGCGGAGTGTTCCCACGCAAAATGCAATAAGCGAAAGTAACTGTTATTTATAAGAAAGGTGACAGAAACAATTTTTCTAATTATTGTCCTATTTCCATCCTGCCGGTTTTTTTCTAAAGGACTAGAGAAAATAATGCTTAAACGACTCACATCCTTCGTCGACCGTTTTAAGATTCTAAAGCCGGTACAATATGGCTTCCAAAAAACATAAATCGACAGAGCTTGCCCTTCTTGCACAAAAAGAATATATACTTGAAAATTTCGAAAATCACAACCTCGTATTAGGTGTTTTTTTAGATTTCACGAAGGCATTTGATAGCCTTAGCCATCATATTCTTCTGCAGAAGCTTCATCACTAAGGTATTAGGGGGTAATGCCCACTCCTTAATATCATCGTACCTACAACACCGTTCACAATATGTAGAGATTAATGGACATGCATCTTCCTCAAGAAAGGTTAAATTAGGTGTACCACAAGGAAGCATCTAAGGCCCGTTTTTATTTCTTTTGTATATTAAAGACATTGTCAGCGTTGATCAGACGGTAAAGTATGTCATCTACGCTGACGATACGGGCATTTTGTTCGCTGGTCGCTCCGCTCATGACTTAGCGGATCATGCCAATGCCACGCTTGAGTTAATTCAACAATGGTCCATAGATAATCACCTGGGTTTGAATGTTGCAAAAACGAAAGCCTTGATGTTTCACCCTCGTCATAAGGAATGTCTTACGTATCCGCTATTTATTAATGGTGCATCAGTTGAATACGTTAAGTCTTGCAAAACCCTAGGCGTCTGTTTTTCCGCTACAATGTCATGGGATGCACACTCTGACTTCCTGGTAAAAAAACTTTCTCGTACTATAGGACTTTTGCAGCGAAACAGTACAATGTTTCCGGTTACAGTAAATCTACTGCTCTACAACTCGCTTTTCCCCTTCCACTCTGAACTATGGTGCTCTTGTGTGGGGCACAAGCACAAATGCAAATATCATGACATTTTTTTCTATTACAAAAGCTAATTATTAGACTAACTTGTAAGGTGCCCTATTTGCCACATACAGCTAAGTTGTTTGCCAAATAACGTATGGTTAGAGTCCCATCACTATACGAATATAGGATTTATCGTCATTACAAATTATGCACAAAAAAACCAAGACAATGCCTTGCAAAACTTAGCCAATCCTAAAACAAATGCAGTAGCATACAACACACGTAACCCGGAGCAGTGGGAAGTGGCACGAAATCGCACGAACTATGGGAAGCAAATGGTCCGTTATCAGCTACCATCACTGTTAAACCAGTTGCAGAAAACAAACGGCGCCATTATTGAAAATTTAACAATGAAAGAGCTCCGCGACATATCTATATAAATAAGCCAAGATATCGTTTATATTATTAGAAACCTTATTTATATACATCCTTTCAATGTTCGCGATAGGTATATATGTTACCTTATTTCGCTACCATATATCCTGTACACGAATGTTTTACAGTTTCCGCAAATATGTATCAATAACTCTTGTGTACCTTCGCAATCTGTTCCATGTTATTATTTGTCTTGTTCACTGCCTGCTGCTGTCCTATCACGGAGGGGCTGTCACCTCGTCAAGCTACTCACTGTAGTAGCTTTTAGTGACAGCTCCTATCTTTCCTTACTTCGAAAGATGAATAAACTTGATTTGATTTGATAATAAAATATTTGTCGGAGAAAAAAAACGTTAGGTGTATGGGTCTAGCCGGCGCATCTCCGCGCGGGGTTGTTTGACACATTGTCTTCCCAGCGTTTCACATCGTGAGTGGGTAAAGAAAAAGGCACTTTTGCATGCAGGTCTCAAGCAGGGTTGCTGTTGGGTGGACTTGAAAAAGAGCCAGAACTGAAGCCAAAAGTAGCCAAAGTAGCCATGCTATTTAACATTATCGCCAACTTTGTAGCCAAGTGGAACAGAAGTGGTGTTATGAGCAGATGATTTAGTATTGATCAATAAATACCATTTTGAATAAGTAAGAGCATAGAAAGTCACCGATAAGTTGGCAATAAATTAAGTGAACGAATTATGATAAATTCGTTACGCGTGCATACATTTTATGTAGAAAATATGAGTTCTTGCCAGACAGAAAGCTATATTAGAATATTCTAGCCAGCAAGTCAGAAGGAACACGTATAAGTTGAAACAGATTTTCGTTGAAGCTGCAGACCAAATTATGGTTGTAGATGAACAGGCCAGCTAAATTTTGTTGCAGATGTCTGTTTTCCCAAGTTTACGCTAGAACACGCATTGGGCATCAAAATTGTAAAACTTGCGCGTTGCATCACAATAGATGGCGGGAAGCTTGAGCACCGAGCTGCCTATGCGTCCGTCACCATGCACGCAACTTCGCTACTCCGTATTTGGAGACGCGCTAAGCGTCGCGTAAGGGCGCTCGATGCACACCAGCCTACTGGTGGGTGGAGGACGACCGTGCGCATCCGCTGAAGCGAGAGAAAAGCTTATAAACAATGTTTTTTGTCTGCAAAAATGAGAAAAAATAGCTACGTTATGCGCCCAACGAGCACTTTAAAAGTAGCCAGAAAATTGCCATGGCGCCAACTGTAAATTTTTTCGCCAGACGGGGTCGCACAGTAGCCAATTTGGCGCAAAGTAGCCACCAACGGCAACCCTGGTCTCAAGGGCACTTTTCAAACTGTAAGAAAATCTAGGAGCACTGATTTAGTCGCGTCCTTCGGGGGAATTACGCAGGTAACAGCGAACAGGCTGAAGCACCTCAGAGCTAGGCGTAACGCCAGCGGTGAACTGTGTACCTAAACAGCTGTGCCTTTGCATAGTCACTTGGTTGTGACATTGAAGTAAGGTGCAGGAATACTAGAAAATATAGAACTCTTCATTTGGACGAACTTCTGCCCGGAAAATGAAAAAAAAAAAAACTCGGAATACAAGAGATACACGTTTGCAGTAATAGCGACGAAGGCAGTTGTCAGCCATCTAGTATTGTGATCTGTGTAAAGGCTGGTTGGCATTTATACATGTGACATCTAACGTTCTAGCCTTATCGCCGGAGTGCGCATCAGCTACAGAATAAACTCCCTATTCACGTTTGCACGCTAAAGCCTATCCGAAAATTCTAAATTATTCTGCAAGATTCCCAGACATTCGGGCGTGGTTGGCAAGGCAATGGTTATACGTGTAACATACCGGTTTCATAAATATAGGGGAAAAAGGGGGAGCGTGGCATCGCCCTCACTGTCACTGAAGAAAACAAACTCGAATTTCAGTGGGCAGAGGTGGCTTCACAGGAGTCCTGCATAATTTTCACAAAGCTTTCTTGTGTCTTTGCAGAGGGCGCGCATTGTCCATGACAAAAGATAAAAATACGCTGCATGTCAGAGGTAGAGCCGGGACGTAAGCGCAACGGCGTAATCATGCCATATCTCTTGTTTGTTTCCGTTTCAGTTGTAAGTCGACCTTTGAAGCAGAAATAGGTTTATCTCCGCTTGTAAGTCAGCCTCCGAATTTCTGATTTCAAATTCAGATAAATTGAGTTGACCCACAATTATGTAAATACGGTAATTGCAGCGTATGGTTTAAGCCTCCGAGGAGGCCATCATACAAGCGGCGGGGAGGCGGTGTTGCGGAGACTTCGTGTGGAATGGTGCTTACACCATAGGTCACATATGCTGGGCCACAGTATCTTCATCGACCATTTTATTTTAAAATAAATCAATGTCAAAAAGTATTGAAGGTGTCCTTGTACAAGAATAAAAAATGATGTTATGACTCATTCATAGTGAAAAAAAATGCCCCCCACCTCCCCCGACGGGAATCGTGAGGAAATGCGAATGCATTTCGCGCGCGCTTCACTCCATTTATATATGGTGGCTGTGGTTCGAAGAAGGAAAAGGCGCCTAATTTCTGCAGCCCGGTCGGGAGTACGGCGCAGCGCCTGGTTTTTTTTCTTTTTTTTATTGTTTTTTAAATGTTTTTATTTTATTATATATATATATATATATATATATATATATATATATATATATATATATATATATATATATATATATATATATATATATATATATATATGCGGAAGGTAGAGTGGGGCGCAGGGAGGAGAGAGAGCGAACGGCGAGAGAAGGAGTGGCGAAGCACTGCACCTACCCTCTCCTACACTCTCTCCACACACGCGGGAGCTCCGCCGAGCTCCCCGCGATGCGAGCGCCCTCACACACCAGAGCGCGCTCCTCCTCTCCACTCACTCTCCGCTACTCCACCCGCACCACCTGCTCCGGTTGCTAGGGGCGAGGATAGCGCGCGCACCCGCAGCTGTTGCTATGGGAGAGGGAGTGAGAGCGGAGAGATGCGGACACCGACGCCTGACAGAGCCCGACTAAGAAATGCATTCGCATTTAAAACAGCGCGAAAACAACCAGGGTGAAGAGTATGAAACAGGAAAAGCGCGGTGTTTCATCTGAGTCGTCCTTCTTGTTTTCGCCCTGTTTTTTTTACTATGAGTGTGTACCAATAATCTCATGTTCACACGCTTCTCTCGACATTAGGACTAAAGGCATATCACCTGATAGAGTACCCAACACCCTTGTTCACAGTTCGTACATCACTAATATTTGTAGAATACTATATTATTGAATCTTGAATAAACAAAAACACAGCTTTCGTAATATCCGGCACCGAGGCGAACATGGAGAAAAAGACGCACTAGAGAAAATTAATCAAATAAGGGATTTGACATTACAATAAATCATGCTTATCAATACAAAACAGGTTCTTCCGAAGATACTAAAACAGCAGTCACTATGTGGAAAATATTATACTAGACCAACATGATACATCTGCACCATAATATTGTTATAATTATTAAAGGGACACTTAAGAACACAACAATTGTTCTCGTAGTTGTAAATTGCTCTTTCACGGCGCCAAAAACATAGCGCTTGCGGCGAGAAGACGCTTGCTAAGCGAGAAAACGCGCCAAAAGAAAATGTGGGTGGAGACGCCACCTTGAAGTTTCCGCACCATTGACGGTGACATCAGATATTTTAATGGCACCTACAAGTGCCTACGTAAATCGTAATGGGTAAAATGAAGTGAAGCGTCATATGAGGGGGGCCATAGCCTTAACAGATTAAGTTTAAGGAAACTTTGTTCAGCCAATGACGCCAAAATACGATAAATACGCTTTGTAATCAGTGACGTCCCGCACGGAGATTTCGGCTCGAAATTTCAAACTGAAACTTTGAACTTGAATATTTGCTCTATTACTAAATCTATGATGGTCAAATTAACCTCATTATATTTTTAAGAGTACACTTTATCAACTTTAACATCAGTGTTACACGTGGTGCGCTGCCATGTATAGGTATATTAACCATACACTCTGCCAAGATAAAATAGTTGCGAGTGCAGCGGTTCTCCTGTTGTTTGGTTCCTCTTGTGCCTTGTCTCCATGCGAGGCTTCACACGTAAACATCAATCATCAGGAACTCGCCCAATTTTCAACTTTACTGAGCTTCAATAGAAGGTCTTGGATGTGGGAACGTGTGCGGCTCTCTGCTTTCTAGCTCCTCATACATGAAGAGTAAGAGATCGTTCAGCTCGGCGTCCGACACAGCTCATACATGTGCTGGTGAAGCCGACGAAGAGACTTGAACAGCATGTACGTCCAATGGCCGTGTCGAGGCACTGTTTCATTTTTCTCGAGTGAAAAAATCCCTTATGTCACACGTTTGAATTTTCTGCAAGGTATCGCGCAAGCATAGTTCAATATGCATGTTCAGTGCTGCAAGGCAACGAATATACCGCTGCGTGGCATCTTACAATCTTCCCAAACCGTGGATGTCGTTAGCTACTGTTACGTATAGTTCATTTCTCAGTGCCGTCAAAAAGTGCTGCATGATCGTTGTTCCATCACCGAATCGTTCCATCAACATAGCAACGGCGTCAGCGTAGCGTGATTCTGATGTGGGCAAGCCCGCAGTTCCTGTTGATGCATCGTCATTTGGAGAATGTTTTAGGTAATAGTATGTAGGCGGCGGTCAGACCTGCGACGCAGCGGAGGGTGCTAAGAATCTCTGGGTCCGGACAGGCCGCCATTGGAATCTGAACTTGGCTACGTTTAACGCCAGAACTCTATCTAGCGAGGCGAGTCTAGCTGTACTATTCGAGGAATTAGAGGGTGTTAAATGGGATGTAATAGGGCTCAGTAAGGTTAGGAGGACACATGAGGCTTATACAGTGCTAAAGAACGGACACGTCCTATGCTATCGTGGCTTAGCTGACAGAAGAGAACTAGGGGTGGGGTTCCTTATTCATAAAAATATAGCTGGTAATATAGAGGAATACTATAGCATTAATGAGAGGGTGGCATGTATCGTAATTAAGTTGAATAAGAGGTACAAGATGAAGGTGGTACAGGCCTACGCGCCTACATCAAGCCATGATGATCAACTGGTTGAACGCTTCTACGAAGACGTAGAATCAGCAATGAGTAAGGTAAAGACACAGTATACTGTACTGATGGGCGACTTTAATGCAATGGTAGGCAAGAAGCAGGCTGGAGATCATGCAGTTGGGGAATATGGCATTGGCTCTAGAAACGCCAGAGGGGAGTTACTAGTAGAATTCGCAGAACGCAACAATTTACGGATCTTGAATACCTTCTACAGAAAACGGGCTACTCGTAAGTGGACGTGGAGGAGTCCTAATGGCGAAACTAAAAATGAAATAGACTTCATAATGTGTGCCCACCCGGGCATTGTACAGGATGTGGAAGTAGTTAACAAGATCCGATGCAGTGACCACAGAATGGTAAGATCTCGAATTCACCTAGACTTGAATTCACCTAGACTTGAGGAAGGAACGGCAGAAACTGATCCGCAAGAAGCCGATTAATGAACTAGCTCTGAGAGGGAAAGTACAGGAATTCAGAGTTTCACTTCAGAATAGGTACGCGGCTTTAACCGAGGAAACCAACCTTAGCGTTGACGCAATGAATGATAATCTGACTAGTATCATTAAGGAGTGTGCAGTGGAAGTCGGGGGTACAGTCGTTAGACAGGACACTGGTAAGCTATCCCAAGAGACGAAAAACCTCATTAAGAAACGTCAAACCATGAAAGCCTCAAATGCAACAGACAAAATAGAGCTGGCGGAGCTTTCCAAGTTAATCAATAGGCGTAAAGTAGCCGACATAAGAAAGTATAATATGGAGAGAATTGAGCATGCTATAAAGAACGGAAGAAGCCTCAAAGCTATGAAGACAAAACTGTGCATAGGCAAAAAATCAGATGTATGCATTAAGGGACAAGGAAGGCAAGGTCACAACCAATATGGATAGAATAGTTGAGGTGGCGGAAGAGTTCTACAGAGATCTGTACAGCAGCCGAGACAGTCAGGATGATAACGTAAGAAGCAATAATAGCCCAGAGGAATCGGACATCCCACCAGTATTGACAGGAGAAGTAAAGAAAGCCCTAAAGGGAATGCAAAGAGGCAAAGCCGCTGGTGAGGATCAGGTAACATCAGACCTGTTAAAAGACGGTGGAGAGATTGTGTTAGAAAAACTAGCCACCCTGTATACGAAGTGTCTCTCTACGGGGACGATACCAGATTCTTGGAAGAACGCCAACATCATCTTGATCCATAAGAAAGGGGACGTCAAGGACCTGAAAAACTACAGGCCCATCAGCTTACTGTCCGTTGTCTACAAGCTATTTACAAAAGTAATTGCTAACAGAATTAATACGACATTAGAGTTCAATCAACCAAAGGACCAGGCAGGATTTCGTACAGGCTTTCTCAACAACAGATCATATTCATACTATCAATCAGGTGATAGAGAAATGCTCGGAATACAACCAACCCCTATACATAGCCTTCATAGATTACGAGAAGGCATTTGATTCGGTGGAGACATCAGCAGTCATTCAGGCACTGCGGAATCAGGGCATCGACGAAGCGTATATAAACATAATGGAAGAAATCTACAGCGGATCCACAGCCACTATAGTCCTCCATAAAGAAAGCGACAGAATCTCAATAAAGAAGGGCGTACGGCAGGGAGACACGATCTCTCCAATGCTATTCACCGCGTGTTTACAGGAGGTTTTCAGGGCCCTAGATTGGGAAGAGTTAGGGATAAGAGTTAATGGAGAGTATCTCAGCAACCTGCGATTCGCTGATGACATTGCATTGATGAGTAACGCGGGAGACGAATTACAGCTTATGATTACTGAACTGGATACGGAAAGTAGAAGAGTAGGTCTGCAAAATTAATATGCATAAAACTAAAGTAATGTGGAACAATCTTGGCAGAGAACAGCGCTTTGCAATAGGTGGCGAGACACTGGAAGTTGTAAAGGAGTACGTCTACTTAGGACAGGTAGTAACCGCGGAGCCGAACCATGAGAGTGAAATAACTAGAAGAATAAGGATGGGATGGAGCACATTCGGCAAGCATTATCAAATCATGAATGGTAGTCTACCACTATCCCTCAAGAGGAAGGTATATAACAGCTGTATCTTACCGGTACTTACCTACGGAGCAGAAACCTGGAGACTTACAAAGAGGGTTCAACTTAAACTGAGGACGACGCAGCGAGCGATGGAAAGGAAAATGATAGGTGTAACCTTAAGAGACAGGAAGAAAGCAGAGTGGGTCAGGGAACAAACGGGGGTTAAGGATATCATAGTTGAAATCAAGAAGAAGAAATGGATATGGGCCGGGCACGTAGCACGTCGGCAAGATAACCGCTGGTCATTAAGGGTAACTGACTGGATTCCAAGAGATGGCAAACGCGTGAGGGGGGAGACAGAAAATTAGGTGGGTAGATGAGATTAAGAAGTTTGCAGGTATAACGTGGCAGCAGAAAGCACAGGACCGGGTTGATTGGCGAAACATGGGAGAGGCCTTTGCCCTGCAGTGGGCGTAGACAGGCTGATGATGATGATGATGATGTAGGGGACGGTGTGAGGTTCAGATGCATGATCTGTTAAAATTGTTCCCAGAAGCCGGTCTAGTGTGAGGTATCTCGTTTGAACGTTGGCATCTGCAGCTGCGGCAACCAGGGTGCCATAAGTGTAGCGGGAGTCCCGTTTCTGGTAGCCGTTGCTGCTACGTTTCAAATACTGGGACCTTATGCGTGGCCGTTATGATCTAGTTCGAATTGGGGGGTTTCAGCAACGTAGCTCAGGAGACGTGCTGACTGCTTTACCTTTATATTCCACTGTAGCTGTGTATTCCTCATCGATATTTTCAGTAGGAATATACTGCTATTACAGCGCTGTCCTCTCAAAATTCTTCGTTATTCTGTCCTCGTTTCATGTGCGCTTAAAAAGCTTTTGCTTTAAACATGACTGCTATTACAACTCGTTGATCTGCGAGAGCTAGTCGCTACTATCCTAGAGTCGTTTCTTTACAGCTGTGAGCTTCGCGATGTCGATATTAGTACACATATGCAATATTCACGCTTCCTGAAATATTTTTGAGTTCTGCGCTCGTCGTGCACACTCTTAATCATGTCCTGCTTAAAGTGTCAGTGTATAGCCCGGAAACGAGACGAAAAATCTAACGCCTATAGACTGTTTGTTTAGCCGGCACAACCTTCTAGGCCGCGCCGCCCGTAGCCGTCCCGCTGCGTAGTAGTTTTCTCAGCGGCTCATCTCATAGGCGGGACTGAAATAGGCCGGAGATTTTTCGTCTCGGATCCTGGCTAGTTAGAGGGCCGACTACAGAGATGTCCGCGCTACGGTGTCCGCCATCTACGGTGCATCCCAGCTTCGGCGCGTCCTGGCTATAAGCGGTGCATGGAGCGGCGAAACAAAAATTAATATTAAGTCACCTTTAACGCACTTACTGGGGCCGTGGAGGCTTAGACACACATTTTATGACATATATAACCTATACACACATATTACATTCAGAAATAAATCACAGAAAATTTACAACATACACACGCGGATTCGAACTCGCGACCACTGAATCAGCAAGCGCGTACGCTAACCATTACACCACATCGTGCCACGGCGCGGATTGTAAAAGAACGGGGGTTTATATGCACCAATTGACTGGAGTATTAGTGCTTCGGAGTTCGTTATAATGCATGAAGCGTTCACTGATACGTAAGAGCACATTTTTTTAGTGATATTCGTGAAAATATATGGGGTGTCACCTGCTATTGCTGGGAGCATGCTTGAAGCGAACTTGGTATAAAAGATAAAACTGTGACGCATATATTTGGCACTGCCGCCTCAGTGACATTTAAAGAATCTTGGCGTGCATAATACGCGAGTTTTACTCATGCTCGCCGTCACCTGTTGCCTTTCGTGCATTGGACGAGATGTCAACGTCAAGATTCGTTCGCCGGGGAACGTGAGCTCGCAATAAATCCGCGCCAACCGCACAGAGGCGTAGCCGATTACCGACGGAGAATCGCCGTGTTCTAAGTACCGTCGCTGGCCGCTTCCCGCCGACGGTTAACGGGCCGATAGCCGATATCGTCAGTAAGCCTATTCAGTTTATTTCGGAGCCGTAGTCGACGGTGCTTCAGAAAAAAGTGCACACGCTCATTTGCGAGAATGTTTTACTGGTTACTGTTGCTGGGTCGACCCTCTCCGCGTAATAATTACACTCTGAGATGAACATGCGCTGATAATCGTGCTGTTGCAGGCCATATATAATATGTCATCACGCCCGAGCAAGTGCGGTGCACCGTGCATGCATTACAGCTGAACTTCACATGGCAAGGAACTCATCTTGGTTCTAAACATTTGGACATTGAACGACGCTTTCCCCTAAAATGAATGACACTGCTCCAGCAGACATAATTTTTGCTACAATAGAAACTGTGACACACGTTTGCATGTATCATGGAAGCGAGGAGCTGACGCTGATTGTATGCGGCATCGCGGTCGCTCGGCGGAATGCGCCGCGGACGAAATGCCGTTTACGGCACTCGCGCGACAGACTTGACTCGTGAGGTGGGCTGTCCACGCTGGAGGCACGGTGGCTCGCCGTTCGCCGCTGTCAGGCACGCAGTGCGCATGCGGGAATTTGCTGCTAACATGGACGGGATCTTATATTCGGCAGTACTTATCAGTGGCCATACTTTTGAGGACATCTCAATTCACGCCGGTATATAGCTATCCCTTCGCGCAACAGAAACTACCTCAGACTCGTCGCAAGGACGAGACTGCATGCGCTCAAGTCACAATGGATGATGCAATATTTTTCACAGAAGTTTACTGAAACATTTGTGGGAAGCCAGTCCATGCGATGTATAAGGAATATTGGTGCGAAAGGCACCTGCATGTGCAGTTCTTAAATATATACAAACTTCGTGTTTTTGATAACTGTTTGGCACATTTAGCCGCAATTATACCGCTGCACAAACGTATGCTGGCTATATGCACACAGATGCATTTGTATGCGCACAGAACTTATGTTAGTTTGTTGTTCTAGAGTGCATTGGTAACTTTCTTGTGTGTCACGTTAGCTTGTTGTTCTAGAGTGCGGGGGTAACCGAAACCATCGAGTCGTAGCTATACACAGATGCTGCAGGACGATGTATGATGCATGAAGGCTACACTACTTTAGGTGCAAGCTGGATGCTTTAATTGTGCACATACAAAGCGGTTCTGCCGCAGTGCAACAGTGGTCGCGAGGAATTGAAGCTGCTGAATTATGCCACATGACTGCAAGATCAGCAACGTAAATTGGCCACTTGTCGAACAAGAACGCGTTCAACGGGTGGCCGGGGGGGGGGGGGGGGGCGCAATGTCTGCCCCATATATTGACCTAATGGGCAGGGGGGGGAGGCGCTGTGATGACCCCCCCCCCTGAAGGAGAACGTTGCGCACGCTTACGTATATACATCCACAGACGTGCACACTTGGCACTGGCACATACGTTCGAGGAGAGATAGGGGAGATTTCAAGCTTGTATTATTGTTTTGCAAGAAGCATCCGCACTTAGACGTTGCTTGCCGCGGATTTAAGAGGAATCGTAGAACGTCTTTGGGAAAACTAAGAGCACGCACCCCGTGGAAGTTTTTTCCTGCTCGCTGTTCATTTACTTCGCATGGGATATTGCATACAGGGTCGGCTAACAAATCAAGGTTACGAAGGATGATCTTCATGAAGAACGATGAGCAGTGATGTCCGAAAAAAAGTCGATCAACACGTGATGGCAGCAATGCCATGGGGAAGGCCATTCAGCCCACTGCTGTGCGAAGAAAAAAATGACGTAGCGAAATGGGCAGCGCGAGCACGTGCGGCGTGCAATTTCACGGGGGTATAGGCCATGCGGTGGGACATGCGCGTCGGTGAGATGATGTATGGCGTGTGATTAAGAGAGATTAAGAAAACAATCCATGAAACAAAAGGAGTCTGGTGATGCGGCGGTGCACAGAAATATCAGGAAGTCCAGTTTCGCGTTTGAGGGATAATATTGTTG
>JALIZH010028400.1:0-34025 GCA_030522465.1 Rhipicephalus appendiculatus | reverse complement strand
TTTTTTCTCTAGTTGTAGAACACAACGTGTTGTTTTTCTCTGCAAAAAAAAAAAGAACACAATGCTCGAAGAGCATTGCGACCTTTTTGTGTCGTCTTTCCATTTCACGCTAAATACAGCGGCGATAACACCTCGAAACAATGAACCGGTTTTCCGTATCGCGTTGACGTTTGCCCTTTCGTGACGTCACTAGTTGTTTTCGGGTCCGTTGTTGTGCTGACTCGCTAACGTTTCGCGGAATTGGGTCCGTTACGGGAGCATCGCTCAGGTCGACGTTCTAATCTGTTTCAAAGGTCACACATAGAATCCGGTATGGAGATTGCTTCGTGCTGTTCGAAGGCTTACGAGGAAGTGTTTTTTAGGGGCGAAGCTCCTTATGCCGTGGGTCGTGCGTCCCTTGTTTGTAGTAGCCACCTGCGTGATGACGATGACGATCGCGGATGCCATACAACACATGGCATCGCGATATGGTCTCACATGCACATCGATTGACCACATGCAACCAACCACCATCACGTCTTTGATGATGTACCTCCGGAGCTTCGCCCACTCATCATCATTCAGTCCGCGGATATGCTGTGATTTTTTTTTTCACGCGACCTTTATCTATAAGTACGCTGGAACGGAGAAACATTTTCGTTCCTTATGTAGTGCATTAACTTCCATTTGTTTTGTCGCGTGTGAAAATAAAAGGAAAGAGAAGCTGCAACTAAGCGGCCTGTTGGAAACCTTTAGACTTGAGCTACCATATGTAATGAAGAGCCGAAAGCTGGAGCTGAATACGCAGCAGAAACCTGGAGGCTAGGAGGGTTCGGCTTAAATTGAGTTGACGACGCAGCGAGCAATGGAAAAGAAAATGATATGTGTAACCTTAAGAGACAGGAAGAGAGCAGATTGTGGGTCAGGGAACGAACGGGTGTTAACGGTATCATAGTTGAAACCAAGAAGAAGAAATGGACATGAGCCGGGAACGTAGCGCGTAGGCAGGATAACCGCTGGTCATTGAAGGTAACAGACTGGATTCCAAAAGGAGGAAAACGCGCGAGGGGGGTACAGTAAGTTAAGGGGGCAGATGCTTGGAGCTGCTACAGAAAAAAAATAAAAAGATACCCTATACAAAATGTCAAGAAGGGTCACAGTAGGGGCTAGTTGGTTGTACATAGTTGACACTTGCGACGCATTGTTTGAACACGAAGAAAGACACCCGAAAAACCACAGGTTCCGTGTTGTGTGCTACCTGCGGTTTCTCGTGTCTTTCTTCGTGTTCAAAAAGCGCGTCGCAAGTGTCAACTATGCGAATGTCATATAATGTGAGGAGTCTCCACAACGCGTGCTATGTTGCGTGGCAGAAGCGTAGAATCGCGCCAGGCGTCAAGACGCTCAGACATATTTAATCGCCATCACCAGCAAAAACGTCAACGAAGTGAGCAGCTGCGCTGGTTCGAGTGTTTCCTTCAGGACGCGTAGTGGGTACCTCGGAGCTGTAGTTGCAGTAGGCATTCTGGTATATAGTTTTAAGCGACGAATGTTACTCGCACGGACGTTCCTTTGCCTTGCATGGTTGAGCTGTCCACAGAGAAACGAAGTGAGTCTACGCATTGAGAAAGCGATGCGAACGGGGCCCGATTTCGCTATCGCGTTCTGCTCTCGAGGCGAAGCTCAAACGTGCTCCATCTTTTTCTTGTGCAGAGACGACGACGCCCACGTGGGAACACCAACGAATCTTCGATGATTACTAATGTAGCAGTCTTCTCAGATTTCCCTTTTTTAAAGGGGTGGTGCCACCAAATTTGTGGCTTGCGCGTTCTTCGCTGCAACCATTTCTTATAGCTCTAGGAAGCATGATACACGCACCAAGATTCACGTATTCTCGCTAAATAATTTAATATCTCCTTATTTATGTGGGCAATTTTTCGGTTTCGGTTTCTGGGCGCCAAGTTGGGCAGTGACGTAGCAGTGTAGTAGGCTTGGTCACGTGACCAACCAAGGCTGTGACGCACGTCGTCCTGAGTATTGTCTGCTCTCACAAACAGGTCCGGCGGTCACCCACGTCACTAGGATCTGGTGTGACGTCACTACAACTTTCGTTGCCCTTCCTATAGAGCTACGTCAGTTTTGGCGCGCTAGCGATGGATTTCAATCGGGAGAACGAGCATTTAGGTGCACTTTGGAAGTGAATTAAAATATGTTCTGAACGTTTGCTGTGTCCGACCCTTCGTGTGGAGTGTCCTTGCATACAGTGGAAACCCACAACAGGCTTGTTATAGCCTCGAAATTTGATGGCACCACCCCTTTAAAAGTGCCGTTCCCGGAATCTGCGAACCTGAATTCGGTTCATCCAACTCGGTAAAAGCAAGCAGAGACCCGTTCACGATCACGCCACCACCAACGACGCCCACTCCTTTGACGCTGGTCTCCTAATGACCTCCGCTTCGGGCAGCCAACGCTGTTATTAGATGACGCTTGCCCAGCTTGGAGCACGCGCGAACGCCGTCGGTAGCAGCGCTAGCGCCACCGTGCGGACGGAAGACGAAACTACAACCCATGCCATCACGACTCCCTTTCCTCCTGAGATCATCACCGATACGAGATGCGTGTCGTGCACAAGAAAAGAGACAAATGGGCAGAGCGTTTAAAGGATGAGCGTTCCTTCTGTCAAGTACACTCCCCCTCTGAAAGGGTGTTTTTTCTGTGATAATTTCCTTTTCGTCCAAGGAGAGTCAAATGAGAGGTGGTACATCGCGCCAGGTCGAGTGATCGTTCGCTCGAATACACCCTATTTGAAAAAGGGCGTTTTTTTTCTTATTGTTGCCATTTTTGTCCTGAAAACATCGCGGGAGGACGAATGTCCTTTGTCTCAAATACACAGTCTCTTAAAGTATTCTTTGTTTCTTTATAGCGTCCATTTCTGTCCGAGAACAGTAGAAGAAAAGGAGGTGTGAGAGCCTCGAAATGACAAGTGTTCACAGCCTTAAATACACCTTCTTTTCTATAAGGGTGTTTATTTACTCCTCTTGTCTGAGGAGAGTCAAATGAGAGAGAAAAAGAGAGGGAGCATCTAAACGACTACTATTCGCTCGCTCAAATACACCCCCTTCCGAAGGAGTCTTAAATGACACCACTTCAGAAGGGGTGTTTTTTCTTCGATTGCATTCTCTTCATCCACAGAGAGTCGAATGAGAGGTGGCGCATACGAGTGTTTCTCGAATACACCCTCTCTTCGAGGGTGTTTTTGTTGCTCTTTCCATGCTTGTCCGAGAAGAGTAAAAAAGAAAAAGAAGAAGAGGATAGAGCCTGAAGATTATGAATGCTCCCTCTCTCAGATACGCCCCTTTTACTGAGAGGCTGTTAATGTGCCTTTTCCTTTTCATCTCAGGAGAGTCAAATGGAAGAGAGAGAGGGAGTATCTAAACGACAGTACTCGCTCTCGCATGCATCCGCTCTTCTGAAAGGTTGTTTTTTTTGTTGTTGCTGTTGTTGCCGTGCGCGATTCCAAGGGCGTCCGTTTGCGTCGCCACGCAGTCTGAAGCCGAGGCGCGTTTTCCGAGAGTCCGGCCGTACCCCTTTCTCCTCTTACTCAGCGCTACTTAGAAAGCTCGTCTGTCTTTTTCCTTCTTCTGAACTCCGGGGATTTCTCGCTGGTTGTTTTTGTTTTGTCTATTTTTCTTGAGCCACGGGAAGGAGCGGAGGAAGACCACGAAGTGAGTCTCTATGTAAAAGCCGCCAAGCGGTCTGCCGAAGGGAGCAGTGACGCAGCGTTTCCGTATCCTAGAAAGCCGGGTACAGCGGGACTTCCGGTCGTCGCCGTCACGTCCGGGAAAGTCACGTGACATGAGCGTAAGCGTCACGCGTGACGTCAAAGGTAGAGCGGCGCAAGTAGACGACGAAGTTAGTCTCTCATGTAAAAGCCGCCAAGCGGTCTGCCGAAGGGAGCAGTGACGCAGCGTTTCCGTATCCTATAGAGAGCCCGGTACAGCGGGACTTCGGTCGTCGCCGTCACGTCCGGGAAAGTCACATGACCTGAGCGTAAGGGTCACGCGTGACGTCACTGGTAGAGAGGCGCACGTCGCTGTCGACTCTAGCTCTGGCAGTACAGTGATGCTCTCGAAGTAGTGAGAACCACGAAGCGAGCAGAAAAGAAGACTTGCTCAGGCTGTGCCATTGGAACTAAACATTATACAATCGCCAAAAGCACGAGTCAGCAGTTCAATTTGAAATCGAGAGTTCGACAGAAACCCGTCTGGTCGGGATGAAACATGATGAAGGAAGAGAAGTACACTGACCAAATAAAAGATGAAAAAGAAACGACGTTTCGGCTTCCATACAAGCCTTGTTGACAATGAGAACAAGGCTCATTGTGTACAAGGCTTCCGCATGGAAGCCGAAACATCGTTCTTTTGCATCTTTTATTTGGTCGGTGTAGTACTTTTCCTTCATCATAGTAGTTGAATTTGTACTAAAGAAGCATGCGTGCTATGTGGATCACGTGTTCTTAGATATCAATCGGGTCGATATTGGAAACTTGCTGCTCTTTGATGTGTCCTCGATCTCTTTTCGCGTGAGTTGTGCTAACGGGAAAAGAATATTGCCAATATGTTCGGATTATTTAATAAGAATATTAGCTTCTGGGGTTTATTAACGTGCCAAAACTACGCTATGATTATGAGACACGCTGTATAGTGGAGGGTTTCGGAAGTTTTCGACCACCTGGTATTCTCTAAACTGTGCCGACATCGTACAGACCACAGACATCTAGTATTGCGCTTGTATTGAAATTCGACCACTGCTGGGACCGAACTTCGGACTTTGGGGTCAGCAGCATTCCACTCAGTTCAGCCTACTCTACAATGTTACATTCGTAAAAATGTCCGCCGTGGTCGTATACTATGGTTACGAGGTGCTCGGTTGCTGACCCGAAGGTCTCGGGTTGGATCCCGCGGCCTCTGCGGTCGCATTTCCATGCAGGTAAAATACTAAATACCTGTGTGTATTGTGTGATGCCAGTGCACGTCAGGGTACCCCAGGTGGTCGGAATTTCCGTAGTCCTCCACTAAGGCGTCTCCCGTAATCATATCGTGGTCTGGACACGAAAAATCTCTGAAGTACTACGGTATTAAACAGACATACCGTAGTACTGCAAAAGAAAGTTGAACTCAACGGAATTAGTGTCAGGCTTTGGTTAGTACTCTAAAGAAGTACGTGGGTAGTCCTTCGGGTAGTCCTGATTTGCCACTATACGACTCTCTTTATGAAGAGGTGGGTAGTCCTTCGGGTAGTCCTGATTTGCCAAGTATAAGACTCTCTTTATGAAGAGGTGGGTAGTCCTTCGGGTAGTCCTGATTTGCCACGTATGACTCTCTTTATGAAGAGGTGGGTAGTCCTTCGGGTAGTCCTGATTTGCCACTATACGACTCTCTTTATGAAGAGGTGGGTAGTCCTTCGGGTAGTCCTGATTTGCCAAGTATAAGACTCTCTTTATGAAGAGGTGGGTAGTCCTTCGGGTAGTCCTGATTTGCCACTATACGACTCTCTTTATGAAGAGGTGGGTAGTCCTTCGGGTAGTCCTGATTTGCCAAGTATAAGACTCTCTTTATGAAGAGGTGGGTAGTCCTTCGGGTAGTCCTGATTTGCCACTATACGACTCTCTTTATGAAGAGGTGGGTAGTCCTTCGGGTAGTCCTGATTTGCCAAGTATAAGACTCTCTTTATGAAGAGGTGGGTAGCTCTCCGGGTAGTCCTGATTTGCCACGTATGACTCTCTTTATGAAGAGGTGGGTAGTCCTTCGGGTAGTCCTGATTTGCCAAGTATAAGACTCTCTTTATGAAGAGGTGGGTAGTCCTTCGGGTAGTCCTGATTTGCCACGTATAAGACGCTCTTTATGAAGAGGTGGGTAGTCATTGGGGTAGTCCTGATTTCCCACGTATAAGACTCTCTTTATAAAGAGGCACGTTAGTTCTCTCATGGGTCATACGACTCTCAGAAGAGAGTACAGTGACCCCCCCAAAGAGAGTCAATTGACTTGCCTCTTTAAAGATAGTCATATACGTGGCAAGTTAGAACCCTCAAAAAAGAGTCAAATGACTCTTTTTTTTTCTTTTTCTTGCAGTTTGTGCCTAGAAGAGCCACAGCCACGAGCCGTGCAACAGCGAGTCTTCCGGGGCTTATTGAAGTCGAGTCGAGCCTGCGACGACGAGCGCTTGGAAAGACGTGCCTTCATGCTCCACGCCCCTTTTCCGTTCATCCTGTATCGGAGGTGTGGCCGACCGACGTGGAGAGGGGGGGCGAATTGCTCATCACTGTTTCGCTGAAAACGGAATGCCTCTTTCCTAACACCTGGGCCTCTTAACTTCTCTCGCTTTCTCTCTAAAGTGGCGAACGGCGTGTCCCTTGAAGTTCCGAGTGATCCGTCGGACGACGGTGTCGGAAGAGTGACCGCTGCAATCCGCGACTGTCGGAACGTTTGCATGATAATCTCCGGGAAGGACTGCGCGGAAATTTCGGGGAAAGATATTTGGCTTGAAGCTTTTAGAACCTTTGCACGAAGAGCCTTTTAAAACAGAAAGAAAGGGAAAATAGACAACCACCCGTTTGTAGCACGAAGCCACAAGGAAATCCGTACGGAAATCCGCGGCTTCGTGCTACAAACGGGTGGTTGTCTATTTTCCCTTTCTTAACCCTTCCGCCACCTTGCGGGATTCCGCAAAACTCAATTGCGGCCTTTTAAAACATTCGATCGGAATATTTCAACGCGATAGCGTTAAGAGCTCGTTTCACAGATATTCCGGGGTTGGTGTCGGCGTCGGTGTCGGCGTCGGTGTCGGCGTCATTGCTTGTGAAGCACTGCACCTACCCTCTCCTACACTCTCTCGCACCACATGCTCCGGTTGCTAGGAGCGAGGATAAGCGCGCGCGCCCGCAGCTGTTGCTATGGGAGAGGGAGTGAGAGCGGAGAGATAACACCTGCCGGCGCGCGGACACCGCCACGGACAACGCCGCCTGACATAGCCCGACTAAGAAATGCATTCGCATTTAAAATCATGGCGTAGTGGGCACAGCGCAACTGTTCTTGCAGTAGGCAGTCTAGTGCAGTTTGAAACGTACGCGCGCAGACGTTAGTTTCTTGGCGGCACAGTTGAGGCATGCAACAAAAACCGAAGCTCGGCTAGCAATTGAGAAGGCGATGCGCACGGGGCTTGGTTAATCGATCGCGTTCTACTCTTGATGGGCTCAAGCGTCCTATAAGTTTTTAGAACATTTGGTTAGATATAATTAGAACGTTTACATGTAGACTTGCAGAACGCTTTGATAAAATCTTTTGAAACATTTGGTAGGCAGATTTAGAACGTTTAAGTAGGGATCTTTTGAACAATTGGATGAAATATTTGGATGGGTGACTACATGGAAAACTTTGGAAAGATTTGGTTCAACTCTTTTGGGAGGTTTGCATGAATACTTTTGGACTATTCGAACAGAATACTTTGGAACACTTGGTCGGACACATTTTGAATGTTTAGACGGATATCTTCTGAACAACTGGCCGAAATAGTTGGAGTAATGACCTCATGAAAGCTTCTGGGAAAATTTGGTTCAGAAATTGAAACTCTTACTGGGAGACTTCTGGAACATTTAGTTGGACATATGCATACCGTTTGGATGGAGATCTTTCGAACAGTCAGACAAAATACTGCTTAGAGAATTTCGGATGGATGGATGTCAGGGATATTTTGATTGACGTTTCCGATCATGTCGACTGAAATTTAGAACATTCCGATAGATTATTTTAAGGCACTTTAATGAATAAAAACACTTGGAATACACAGACCGGAGGTGATATAAAACGCAGACAATTAGAACGTGTGGATGGAAACTTTTGGAATATTGCACGTTGAATTATGGCACATACGAATGAAAAGTTTCAGAAAAAGTGAGCAGAATATATTAATGGGTGTAGCTTCCCGAAGCATTGCAGTCTCTCGAAGCGATTGAGTACCTCGATGGAGATAAAATATTGGGATTAAAATATTTTAAAACATTTCAATGTGCTAACGCACCTTATCCACCAAAGAAAGACATTTCTGCACCACAAGGCGATATCGAGGCCTCACTTACGCAGCTATTATCTTTCGTTTTGATCATAAAGCTTCCAAAACTTCACGAGCACACGTGCTCTTGCTACGTCCCAGTATATTTGTCTGCTGGAATCGTGCCGACATTGCAGGGACAGTTATGGGCAGTCGAACGGTTGTACCCTAATAAAGTTTTTTCATCCATCCACCCATCCATCGTGCCTTGCATCCACAGGCTACGCAGTGAGTGGGCAAACCAACCACTTCATTATTTTTGATAGGCAGCCGGTGTTCACGTGCGCGGTCGTTTTATCCTCTTCCTTGGAGCATAATTACGAGGTTTTAAGACGCACTTTATTTCTGAGAACGTTTCTTCCAAAGAGCTCTATTTCGGGAGATAGATAATTGGGCAGGACTTCAAACGAAAGTGCGCCACGTATTGGCAAGAACGGCGGGATTCAGTAATCGGCTTTTGTAATTACGTAAGAGCTTCTGTGAACGCGTCCAGGATAGTCGCGTTAACGCGGTGATTATAACTCGAAACCACCCGGGCGGCGGAACGGCGTACAGGGCGGGTAACCGTCTGCGACTTAACGCTGCGTAAATTGTCAGCTGTTGTTAATGCCTCGTTTCTTAACGCCGTCGACGCCGCGTTAACTGCGCTATGACAAGAAGAAAAAAAAAACCGTCGGCGTCGATCAAGGTCGCTGCACTGTCATTCGACTGGTAGACAGCAGAATGGCTTCTCGGAAATCAGGTTCCCAGTATGGATGGCTGTTAGTTACGTCAGAAATGGGCGCGTGGGAAAGTTAACGCTAAAGCATTTACGACTTTTCATTTCAAATATATTCTTCTTAGTACAACAGTTATTATGTAAGAGAAAGTTCCATACCCTCGGAATTACGAAAAAACAACCGAAAATTTCAGGAGCCCTAGTCATCGGGAAGAAGGGGAAAGCGAAGTGCCTGACGTGCTATCTATCTATCTATCTATCTATCTATCTATCTATCTATCTATCTATCTATCTATCTATCTATCTATCTATCTATCTATCTATCTATCTATCTATCTATCTATCTATCTATCTATCTATCTATCTATCTATCTATCTATCTATCTATCTATCTATCTATCTATCTATCTATCTATCTATCTATCTATCTATCTATCTATCTATCTATCTTTCTATCTATCTATCTATCCGTCTGTCTGTCTGTCTCTTTGTGGTGGTGGTTAGAAAAAGAAGGAGACGCCTAATTTCTGCAGCCCTATAGGCAGCACAATGTCTGTCTGTCTGTCTGTCTGTCTGTCTGTCTGTCTGTCTGTCTGTCTGTCTCGCATGTTGCAATGCTCCCTCCCTGCTGTTCCCTTTCTAGATGCTGGGAATAGGACCGTTTTCCACGTGCTAAGCTGCGCAGCGCTTCAGGCAACAATGAAACGTGGCAACGTGAAATTGCAAGTCAGCTCGATAAAAGATCAGATTGCCATATCAGAAGCGGCTGACCGCCGACAGGCGCCACGATCGCGGCGAGACCATAGGCGTGCGCGCGAGGTAAGCAGGGAGGGGGGGGGATCGACCGCCCCCACCTATCACAATATCCCCAAAGAGGGGGGGGGGCGTAAAGTGTCTCATACCTTTATTGAATGGGACCTGTCCGCTTATTGCTGAAAGAGCAGAGTTATGGCCAAGCATGCTTTTGACGACAATGGCTACCGAAGGCCCATGATGTTACATTTCAAGAATTTTTTGCTTCCCATCTTTTTTTTTACTCCGGGAGAGCCAAGGGCCCAATGCACTGTAATAAGAGAATCTCATCATCACCCCATTTTCATTTTTCTTTCGTGCATTGTTAAGCATGTTGTCTGTTGTACTCGACCAACACGGGTGGGAGAGGGGGGAGAGAGAGGGGGGGGGGAGGCTGACATGAAACTTTGTCCCCCCCCCCCCTGATGGTGAACCCTGCATGCGGAGGCGTATCCCAAAGAGCATCAATTAATGGAAAACGGGGCACATAGCAATACACATGTGACCGATGCAACTTTGAGGGCCTATTTGCGTACACCCGATAACTATGCGGTGGCGAGGAATAGCGCACGAACCAATCCGCCGGGGCCACCGAAATCTGTAAAAGCCTGACCACACGTACGCGTAGCAGCGCGTCAGCGCGTGGCTTTTTGACGCGGTGTCACGCCCTCTCCCTATAAAGAGAGGAGGCGCATACGTGTGGTCAGGCCCTTACACACAGAAGCTTCGCGTATTAAAAATAAAAGAAGAAGACAGATAGTCGGACGAAATTCGCTAAATAATTAACTTCTTATTTTGTTGAGTTTTGTTCGGCATCCCCTAAAAAAAAAAAAAAGAAGATATACATTTAATGAAAAAAAGAACCATAGAAAATCACCCCAGCTCCATAAAATCACCCGACCTTTTCGCAAGCGCTGCATACGCCACTGTGGTAGTAAAGCCTTGCCCTGTTTATAGAGCTCTGAGAGTGCACTGACGCGTTCGCAGAAACTGTTGGCGGTTTAAACACAAATGAAGTTTCGCGTGGCACGCACACCGCGCTGCGAGTTGGATGACGCAATCGCCGCCGCGCTCCGGCCCGCAGCAACGCGTCGCATCCTGTGACGTCACTCAACGCCAAGCGTGCCGGCGAGGTTTACGATCTTAACTACACGCCGTCGCTTGCATCAGCTCCGCGTTAACGCTCGCGGAGCGAGTTTGCGTAACGCGCTTTCTGGAAATCGCGGGGCGCGCCGCTAAGTGGTATTCGGCTACTATATCTACCAGAGTATTGCGCTAACTACACGCACTTTTCGACACAGCGCGCTGCGGGAACAGGAGCGCGCCAGAGCAGACGACAGAATGGGAACAGACGACCGAATGAGAATGAGCAGACGACAAAATAAGAATGAGCAGACGGCGCAGTAAGACGACGAAGACAGATGACCTTCCAGATTTTCTAAAACCACGTCTGCGGCGAATCCAATCCCTAAGTTGGCCACTGTGTTTTCATTTGTGAAGCCTAATTCACTATACTTGTTCACCATTGTTTTCCTTTGATACAGCTTTCGTGATTAGCTGTGTATATTCTGACCATATCTATAAGAATACATCCTCTACTATACTTTCCATATGTGAAGGAAACCCAACAAAGACACAAACTGACAAAAACTTATCTGCAAGCGTTTTATAGAACGCTTGCAGATGCCCAATATATATGGTTAAACTAAGCCACTAATCAACTACATATATTAAAGCGAACTGACAATAATGCCAAGGAAAGTATAGGGAGCGTTATTAGTAGTAAATGTAATGTAAAAGTGAATAAATTATTGTCTGTTAGTTCTCATAAATATTGTGCCTAACAAAGAAAAACAAGCCCATAAAATTTCCACTTCTTTCCGTAATCCCCTACATGAAGGCTCCCAGCATTTGAATAATAAAACGGCAGCATGCACCGCGTGAAAGATCACGTGATCGAATTCTTCCGAACGGCACACATCGTGACGGCGTGTTCTATTCGCCGACTTTACATAGCTCCAACGTTATTTAGAAATTCGAACGCTTACAAAGCGAGCTGACAGGAATACATGGCCGACTTTTTTCCCGCGCATCTCGCGCCCTTTCGCGGTATACATCGCGTCACGCTCGTCTAAATTACGCGCTCCGAGAAAGAAACATTCTGCTTTATAGTATACTCCTGTTTACAGCCATGCCGTTTCGTTTCCACCGAAGCGACACGTGTTTTCGCGACGTCGCTGTAGACATAATTTATGACCGATTACTCGCGGTTATATACAAGGCAGGCCGTCTTTTATCGTTCATTTTCTTTTTCTTTTCCCGGTGCACAAGTATTCCCTGGTATGGCGATGCTGTCATAAGAAACCGGTCTTCCGCGCTGACAACTTCAACAAAAGTAAGCGTTTGCTCTCGGAACACAAAACGTTCATGCGCGTACGCACATTTCGCGCTAACACTTAGGCCCTATACATTTCTCGTTAACACTTAGGCCTATAGAAAAAGGCCTATAGCACTTAGGCCTATAGCAGAAGCGCGACAGCTATAGCTTCTGCTAAAATCGTCTGTCCGGATTCGCGTAAATCGTCTGCTCTTTTTAATTTAACTAGAACTCGAGGCTCCAGAAGACACAGGTCGCTTAAGTTTTGAATCTTGGAACCGGAGAAAACTTTTTGACGTACGTGACGTGTGTTACAGTATACGTGTAAGTTGTCGTCCTATAAGACACTACACATGCGTTCTTAGAAATATGACAGAAAGCGGAGCCATAAAAGCAAGTAAAAAAAAAAGGCAAATGAAAACACAGGAGTGTGATAGGTGGTATGACGCAGTAAAAGAAGAAGTATCTGGGAACATTTGCAGGCTGACTAATTGTTTCGGGAACGAGCGTTACAAGGAACGAGCTTGTTTTTTTATGTTCACGGGCGAACGTGAGAGTTCGCGAGAGTTGGCGAGACTCCGAAAGGCAGCGTGTAAGCTCTTGCTTCGGAAAAAAAAAAAAAAACAGAGCCGTAACTTTTGGTGCAGCGGCCGTTTTTCACCGCTCCTGTCCCCCCTCCTCCCTAAGCCTAGCGCGCCACCATTAAAGCCGTGATCGCCCGATCCCCGGAAAAGGAAACACAATATATATGTTCCGGCAGCCGACGTCCATAACAGTATCTCACTTTCAGCGGTGGTGGCGCAGAATGTCGTCCGCTACCGCGCTCGCGGGAAATGGCGAGAGCCAGTTGCAGACGAACACGCAACTTGACAGACGATCTCTCTCTCCCGCATACCGCGTCTGTTACCTTTCTTTATTTCGTCTGCCGCAACATTTTCGTCTGCTAGCAGTACACCGTTCCAGACGACAGACCCACACCTTCTGACTCTTTACCATCTGTGTTGATTTACTTTTGTTAATTTTTATCAGTGACCTCTATACGTTCCAAGAAGGGGGAAATACGGGGATGTTTGCGAGGAGGTTACGACGAACAGAGACGCACTTGTATGAAGAGCATGGAGGGATGCGAAGGCGAGATCTGGACAACGTTTTGAGGCGGGGGTGCGAAGAAAAAAGAGAGAAATTTACGGCCGAGGACTTTCCTCTCCCCTCTTGGAAGGCCATAAAGTTCCACGCGTTCGCTTCTTTCGTGCGGGGGCTTTCTTATCTTCGATATCGCCTTTCTTCGTGCTCTCCCGCGAAAGAACGTTAAAACTCGCGACTTACAGTCGTTATGTGACCGCACTCTCGCGGAATTCAGCGCTTTTTGCGTTTGTATAGTTGCTCGTTCGTACGGCAAGAATACAGGCGTTTTCGAGGCGAAAAGAAAGTCCCGCGTACCCACAGAGGTACCACACCGCCCGGTGCAAAAAGATAAACGCGGTGTGGCAGGCTGCGCCCTCTAGAGGTAATTGCGGAAACTACGTCGTAAATTACGTCAGCGTCGGCCGGCCCGCTCTTACACTTTCACTTCTTCTTTCGAAAAAAAACTGCGCTTCGTGAAATTACGTGCAGTACGCTCGAAGCTGTCACACACGGTTACAACCAGTGTTGTCGGTAACGCGTTACAAGTATCGCCGTTACCGGTAACGCGTTACTTTTTTCGGTAATTTAGTAACGTACTCGTTAAAATTTCGGCACTGTAACGGGTAACGTACTTACGTTACCATTTTTCGGTAACGTGTGGTGTCACGTTACTCGTTACTTTTTCATTTGTAAGGTGTCATTTTCCCAGAGCTCGCCCCGACGAATTCTTTCGTCGCAGCGTCAGACTGCTGTCGGCCTGCCAGGCATGGGCAAAAAAAAGCGCGGGCGGAATCGCTTTTGTTTGTGGAAATAGCGGGTAGAAATTTCTTAAGACGCACCGACTCCCTGTGGGGAAAAAAGCTTGAAGAAAACCGCGGAATCCGCCACGAAAAACTGTACGGACATACTTTTCGTGGAAATGAATTGTAGCAGGTGAATTTCTGGCACCTGCGCCTTTCCGTGCCCAAAAGACAGGCTGCCCCAAGGGCTACCCGTCGTTCTCGAAAGTTTATGCCAATGTAACATAAAATATTACCGTTACAAAGAAGACATTTCGTGTATTAAATGTATGCGCAACAAAGAGTAAAGTAACATTGTCTGCAACTTGTAGAGCGAAGGAAAGTACTTTTGAAAAATGTCTAAATATGAGACATTTTATGATAATTGCTACAAAATAGTTGCTACAAAGTTGATAAGACTTATCAACGTTGTTTTGAAAGCAAATTTTGCTTTGTCTCTTCAACGGCAGCTACGTTTCTGGTTATTGAACTCCTGAGCGAGCGAGGCTGATCTTGGAACACCCTCACATAAACGCTTGCAAATTTTTGCAGTAATTATACAGGTTGAAGTGAACAAAAATATTTATGCACAAATATTTTTTGCCTTGACTAAGCCAGTAAAGCGTTTCTTTACTACTAAAAATTTGCGCGTCTATTTGGATAGTACAAGCACGCCGTCAGAATGGGCCTTTTCTGTGTATAGTCCGTGCATGCTCGCCGGCGCCATGATTTTTGGTGGCCAAAACGCGACGACCGGTGCGGACCAAGGGACATATGGTGTCACAAACGTGTAAATGCCCGCCCCCCCCCCCTCAAAAGAAAAAAAAAAGAAAGAAAAAGGCGCCAATGCAGGCCTCCGCGATTGCCTACTGGCGCGCAGCGGGCAATTTTAGAGGCCAAAGACTACCAATTTCGATTATCTCCACTAGAGGTGCCGTTCGGACCAGGAAAAAGGCCGATTACTGTAAATTGTGGAGAGTTCAGTAATGCTTTCTTTGCGGATAGCGTGGATGATTGAATCTCCTATTGTGTATGTCACATTGAGAAAAATGGCTTCACCATGTGCCACAGAGTCAGAAGCCATCACAGCCATCTTCTATAACATTGCTAAGGTCCGCTACATTTGTAAAAATAATTCTCGTTAAATGAGCATTTTGGGTAAAATCCTTGTTTGCGTGAGAAGATTTATGTGAAACATAAATTTGAGATTTAAAAAATTCCTATCGTGGGTACCTGCAGCAAAGACACATTGATTAAAACTTATGATTGTAGAGTAACGGCAGAGGTAACGTTCGTTACTTTTTTTCGGTAATGGTAACGGTAACGCGTTATAATTTTTTGGAGGTAACGTAGGGCGGTAAGGCGTTCCTTTTTTCTTAGAGTAACGAGTATCGTATTTAGTTACTTTTTTTCGGTAACGCATACAACACTGGTTACAACCATGTTACAACCGAAACGAAAACACTTCGACTCCGCTCAGAGAACTGCAAGTGCACCTGCCTGTCAGCTGTGAAAGACAGACGGAGAGTCGTGCTAGCTAGTGTGCGCTCGAACTGCTAGTACTTTTTCTTGGCTAATGCATGCACTACGCATACGAAGAGTTAAAGGTTTTTCAATACTGCCTGAAACATTATGTTAGGGTCAGCAGCGATGTTAGAACCCCTGAGGAAATTCACCAGGACGTTCAAGTTTCTTGCGTAAAACCAGCGACAGAGACGTGCGTCTGTATGGTAAAGTCAACCACCTGAAACAATTTTTTGGTGGTCGACGTCGCAAAAGTATACACTGGCGCGTGAACGTGAGTTAGCGATATTTGAAAGGGAGCAATCCTTCTATGGAAGGGATAGATGTCTCTGTGAGCGGACCTGACACTTTGTCTTAGGTGGCAACCGGACCAGTACTTGCAGCGAACAAGCGTACTGATTAGCGGCTTGCACGACATACATTCGTATCCTAGCAGCGAGCAAATACGACATCCGGGCAGCGGTCGATGTTTCGGAGATAACGGTTATGTGCTTTTTCGTTGACGCACGTACTCGTCTGCGAGATATGTGCAGCTGTTCATGCCGAAACAAAAATGCAAGCTATTAGTTGTAGCAAAGTGAAGAAATCGATGATAACGCTATCTATTACTCTTTAACAATATGAGGTTCACGATTTACTTGTAATTTACTGTTAAGCACATGCACCGCAGCTTTGTCCACTATAAGACCCGGACAGGCTTAACAGACAAGCGGACGACAATTCCGCGAAATAAGGTGATTCTGTCGATTGAGCGCTTGTAGCTGCAGCAGCAGTCACACGATTTATTTGCAGCTCATTCGATACCTACAGCGGAAGACTTCAGCATCGTCTGCTTCTGTTAAGGAGAGCAGACGAACAAATATTTTAGCAGACGACGTCCTGCCGTTTCGTTTTCTAGTTATTTGAGCAGAAATAAAGGAAATGATTTTGTTTGTTAGCGATACAAGACACAACAACGTTTTGTTCCGTTAACAAACAAGCAGACGACAAAGCCGCAATGAAAAGATTCCTGCTGATTGACTAAAGTTTACAGCTTCAGCAGCGATGACATGGTTGATTTTTACAGCTCATTCTAACTGACTATGCAGCGTCGTCCGCCTGAGCCACAGAGATAGTTAACAAACAACCCAACCGGAAACTCTTCAGATGACTGACTGTCGCTATATGTAGCTTTAGCAGGAACCACACCGTTCATTTTTAGTTCCTCGTAAACGGTACAGCCATTGTCTACAGAGTCATGTGCTACCGAGAGACAAAGCAGAGGATCAAAGCGACAAAAAAAAAGCTACTCCTTATCGACTGTCGATGTGTTTATAGCTTTAACAACAGACATGTGGTTGGCTCGCAGTTCTTTGTGACGTTACAAAGGAATTTCGTTTCTTTCTGTTTGTGAAGTTGTTTCTGTTTCTTAAGAGACAGGCAGACAATGAGGACGCAAGGAGACTATACCATTGTCGATTCACTGACGCTTTTTATAGCTTCTTCGGCGACCACAAAGTTGATTTGTAGTTCCTTGTAACTTCACAAGAGAAGCGTGTGTTGTCTTCTGCTTCAACCCTGGAGTGCAGACGAACAAGCCACCACTCACCGGAGGATCCGTTCCCCTACAGTCATGCCGTTTCCTCACGTCACCTGCTGAAATATTTTGGTCTGCTAGCAATGAGCTGTTCCAGAAGAGTGCACACGTTTTCTGCGCTATTAAAAGACAAGCAGACGACGAAGAGCCAAAGAAATTACCTTTGCTGACTGACCGACTGCTTCTAGATTTAGCATATATGTAGCAAGTAAGGAATTGATTTGTAGCTCTTTGCAACATATAGAAACACAGTGTCGTCTGCTTCTGCTCCAGAGTTACTTAAAAGACAAGCAGACGACAAAGCAGCCAGGAAAGTTCTGCTGACAGACTAACGTTGTTTCTAGCTTTAGCGTATATTTTGGAACTATAATATTGATTTGTAGCTCCTTGCAGCACTTAGTGACGGAGCACCGTCTGCTTTGAGAAAAGCAGACGACACAGTCGCGAAGAAGTTACTTCCGTTGTCGACTGACTCTATTTCTAGCTTAGCAGCCACCACAAACATGATTTGTAGCGCCTCGTAACTTTCTCAACAACTTAAGTTTTTGCAACATGGCTCGCTTCCGTCGCGGAGATGCAGCAACACCGTACCGGAAAGGTGCACCGTTTTAATGAGTGACTCGGTTATTTAGTGCTCCCGTGCACGGGGTGGCCATAACCGCGGCACCGGCTTCTTTCACCGTGACAGAATTATGGCCACTCGCGACGCGATGCGTTTTCTTCGTCGAAGCTATACCAGCATTGTTGCCAAGAATTATGTCCGCGTTGCTCCCCGTTTTCCAGCCTTTCCGGGACTTTTTTCTTTCTACTTCTTTTTCTAGCCGTTAACCGAGTCCACCCTGGTTTTCCCAGGGTCTAATGCTCTGTGTTCGGAGATTTAGGGCCTCCATAAAGATGTTCGCCTGACGTGCGAAAGATCTCTGCTCACCTCGCGCTTAAGGCTTGCAGGAAGGTGGGATGGCGCGTTCTCGTGAGCGCGAGTGTGCTTCTGTGCAGGGGAGTTGCGGTTAGGAACGCAAGCCGGGAACATTTGAACATCTGCCAAAAAAAAAACTCCTGGTGACCCCGCTGCTCCCAGAGAGGAAATGCTATGATCGGTAACAACATAATGCAGGTGTCACGCTGTCACTTTTGATCACGATCGAACCTGATCCTGATCAAGCTTCTTGGTCGTGATTGGCTCGTTTAGGCAAGCTTCAAAATGGAGCCAATCACGGCCAAAAAATCTTTAACCCAACAGATTGCGTTGGTGGGCTAGGTGGTGTGAAACGATAGAGCTGTTTTCTTTTTTTTTTTTTTAGCGCTGTGTCCTGTCTTCTTTCTTGTGGTGTCGTTTCGCGCTAAAAAATTAATAAAATAGCACTATCTTTAACCCAATCGCAAAAGCAATGCACTGTGTGACACCGGTATAAAATAAAATACGGGCTCCACCCCCCAAAACTGCAGCGCGTGTGAGAATCATCTGAGCAAGAGGGTGGTGATACGTAGTTTTCGTTCTAGCAATGAATACTTCTTAGCTGCCAACAACAACGAGAGTAACTAGCCAAGGTAACTTTGATTCGAATATCAAGTTGGAAGCTTTGTCGGTTATTATTATTATTATTATTATTATTATTATTATTATTATTATTATTATTATTTGGTTTGCATACATAAAAAACACGAAGACACAGAGGAAATAGGGAGGGAACAGCTGACAACTGCCACCTAGAGGGGCACAACGCCTGCCTGCTCCTTCGGGAAGGGGAAACACAGAGGAAAGCAAGACATGAGGGGAAGAAAAGGAGAGAGAGAAGAGGAAAGAGAAAAAAACGAACAAACAAAACAAATAACACAGACGTAAACACAAATAAGTAGTGACATGAAATAATGTCTATAAGCGCGAGGCCAAATCGGTTTTCTTTAGGAAAGTTAGTAGGGCTCGATGGGCATGGTCACGCCTTGTAGCACATCCACCCGGAAACAGGCAATCGTCAAGTGTCCTGCACCTAAGTCCAATAAGTCCATATTCCTTCGTGAGCAGTGCTCGCTGCGCAATGTCTAAATTTTTTTCCAGACACAAGCATCGATCAACCGAACTTAGTACTGAAGAACTATATTGCACAGCTAGGCAGAGCTAGCAGAATGGCGGCATGAAATATTTTATGCTGCCAAGTTACAGAGCCAATACCCTGAGATATCAGCTTCGTTAAAACACGATACGTCTTCAAAGTACTCTCTCTCAACAATTGATATGGCATAAGAAGAATAATCCACTCTATAACACCGGCAACACTAAACTTTCTCGCTAAAATTAAAAGGGCAGCCATCAACGAAACAGGTGTGGTATTTGCCGAGAAAATCAATCTTTCTTATCGATACTGTACGTACTTAGGAGCTCTCAAGGTATGACTTCCTCCTATTAAGAGCAAAAAAATAAAAATAAAAGCGTTCATTTGTGGTGTGCTCTTAAAGCAATACCGGCGTATTTACTGCTTCTCGGTGTAACTACATACCGGGAACTCGCTTCTAAGTGTTGCGATAACACCGGTTGCGATAACACTCTAACCTCGCGGACAATGGAAAGTATAGCTCTCGTACGAAGAAACAGAAAAAAAAAGAAAGATGGCGTTCCTGTCGTATCTTGTGGTTGCCTGAATGTTGCCGCATCCCAGTGGGTCACATATCGTCTGCTATTGTAGCAGACGACAAGCCACTTATATATCGTCTGCTACACCATACAAGCTCGCTTCGCAGTAACGACCACTCACGTTTTTCCCGGTAATGCTCGTTACATGCTCGAACCTGTGACGTCACGGGAGCTTTCTGTCGCTGCGCGATTTCGCCTGAATTGTGCAATACGTCGACTCCTGCGAGAGAAAGAAAAGAAGAGCGAGCAAATTAGGCCTAGCGCACCTGGCTCGCTGCCGTAATTTCACTCTGTTTTACGGTCCGCCATTTTTCAAAACCCGAGCAAGGCAGACGACAGAAGCAGACGAAAAACTTGTGGCGTCTGCTTGTACAAGGCAAACGCTTGTCGTCTGTCACGGCTGGCTTCGCCTGGCTTTTTCAGCGTCTATTTCTCAGTCAACCGTAGACAGTGACGAGCGAGGGAACACGAGAATTTACTCGACTGAGACGGTTAAATAACTTACGCCCCGCTTCGTTTTAGCCCTAATGTTCTAGCGACTCTATACGCGGCAGACGACGTGCTGTATTATATCGTCTGCTATTCGTGGAAGCGAGAAGCAGACGATAAAGAAACCGAGAAACTGGGCCGCCTATTAAAGAATGCGATATGATAGAAATCGTCTGGTTTCCTTTGTTCGCTCGCCATCCGGGTCTGCGCTGGAATGGGGACATGGCGACGCTCGAAAACAACGAGGCTAAATCACACCATGGTGCGAGAACGAGGCAGTGGGAGTTGCGCTCATGTCTAAGTTGCGGCGCCAGAGCGCAATATTTACGCGACTGCGTAGCAGGTGTGCGTACAAGGAGCAATTGATAACGCGTGCTTGAAATAATCGGTGGAGACTCAGTGTAACTACACGCGCGTCTCACCGTTTGTCGTGCGTGTTCATATGCATGTCGGATCCTATACCAGATGCACGAATATCATTTTTTACTTAATTCAAGAGATTCGAAGGATTAAAGAAAAAAAAACGCGAAAATGAAGCCTTACAGTCGGTGACAATCTAAGAATAAAGTTAAGTTCCGCCCAAGGCCGCCGCTGTTCCAAATAGACAGAATTTGCGTAAATGCACCACCCACAAAGAAAAGTTCATTCAACTAACACGAGCAAGAGCTAGAGGCGCTTGTACACTAAATGCTTATAAATTGCGCCTGCGCGACTTATACAAACGCTAGACGCAATCTTACGGAGACTGCAATCAGACATACTGTACAAAGCAAGTATAAAAAAACACGTGAACTAAAATCCACGAGCTAAACTCTCGAGAAGGTGGAAAGAAACGTGGTCGATCTCAGGGCCATATAGGAATCGGTACAACAAGAAAGCGAAACGTGTCCTTACAGAAGTAGTTCAATGTTTACTGTACATTGATATAAAAGAGCTTGCACAATGGTCCGTTGGTGTTTGCCAGATATGGCATCGTTTAAAGAGGATACACCAACTTTGACACTTGGTGGGACATCTTTATCACGGCGGCTAACGTCCATGATCAATGGTTAAGCAAAGATTTGTGATTGCCGTAGCAGTTAACTCTGAGAGCGATACTGCTACAGCAATCACAAGACACAGGCCAGTTGTCGGTCCCTTAAAGGTGTTGAGAAAATTGCACTTCTACTGGAAACGCGCCGAATGGGGCGAACAGGTAGCTACTACGCGTTGCAGGAGCCAATCGCCGAGGCCACGCTCATGGTGCATTACTTCACTTTACTGCTCCCAGACGCCGACACTACGCCGCCGATCAAAAACCCTGGGTGAGGAAAGTCTGAGACATAAAATGTGCGCTTGTAAAATCGCCGAAGCGTGCGGCTGTGGCGCAGCGAATAGTGTGCCCGGCATCTGTTGTCGCGGACAGAGGTCGTGGGTTCCGGTCCCGTTGATGGAACATTGTGTCCTTGCCACCTGATTTTGTGCATCTTTTCGACGTCATTTCCGTGACATTAATGCGTCACTGAAGCCTTGGTGGGCCCCAGTATAAAACACTTTCCCGTTGTTAAAAGTGAAGAGGGTATCATGGTGGCGAAGGAGTAATTTCTCTCTCTTTTTTTTAAGTGCGTAGCCCTTCTGCGGACCGGCTTGTCGTCCATCCATACATTTCACGTGGCGTGATCACGCTCACAATTAAGCGCTCAGTACAGGACTAATACAAGACCAGCAATGCTGAAACCCGGGTTACAATAAAGGAACAAGTTCGAGAACAGAAATAGCCAAGAAGTGATCGGTATAATTGGCTTAAAATCGCTAAAAATGCTTCGGAAACCTGCGGCTGACTCCCGCGCCGCGCAAAGAGGGCGCCACCAACAAATAATAATATCTGGGGTTTAACGTCCCAAAACCACGATATGATTATGAGAGACGCCGTAGTGGAGGGCTCCGGAAATTTTGACCATCTGGTGTTCTTTAACGTGCACTGACATGGCACAGCACATGGGCCTCTACCATTTCGCCTCGAACGAAATGCGACCGCCGCGGCCGGGATCGAACCCGCGACGTTTGGGTCTGCAGCCGAGTACCTTAACCACTGATCCACCGCGGCGGACGGGGCGCCACCAACTCGCCAGGCGCGCGATTCCTCCTCCCACCAGCACTTCTCTAGCGCCCAATCAGCGCGTGCCGTTTGGCAACCGCTCCTTGAAAGACAGCGTCGATGGCGTCGACGCCACTCAATTCCCGAGCTGAAGGCTCAGCGAACAGCCACTGCTCGACAAGTGTGACGAGCCTAGCGACATCAGCCTGTGCTTCTCAAAATGAAGGCTCATTGAGGAGCTGCAGAACGTAAGCGGCGAAAACAGAAGCCCGGAATCGTTAAAGCTCAGACCACTGCGGCTCGTCAGCGAAGGCAAGCCAATCTTAAAGGAGCACTGACACAAAAATTTTGCACCGTGTTTTTTTTTTTTGCACTATGTAGCTCACGACCCACTTATCACGGCTGGAAACCTCGTTTGCGCGAGTGCGCGACGGTTAGTTATTTACAGACGTTTTTAGAGCGCCCAGTCGCAGTTTCGGTTTCAAAAATTGAAGGACACTTTGTACATTCCAAAGTGTGTTCGGCGAAAGCGCGTGGCCATTCCACTGATTATGCCAGTGTCTTTTTTCTTTTACACTTTCAGTGGGATAAGACACAAACCGAATGGGTGCGTGTTTTCTTCTTTAATTTTTTACCGGGAATCACAGCGAGACGCGAGACTCATCTTCCTCTGGTCGCATGCGTTAGTATTTTCTCGCGCTTTGCGCATCGTGCAAACGCCATCCGCGTTCCAGCTCTTAAATTGACGGACCCTTTGTAAATTGGAAAGTGTATTCCGTGAACGCCTGGGTCCATTGAGACGGCGTCGGTCAGAATGATTACAAACTCTGGGCACAGCAACGCTACGCAAGCAAAGCGCGAGCGCTATAGAGTCCGACGCGACCGGCGTCCATCTGCGCATCCTGGCGGCCACCTGGCTCCGTGCCAGAGCTCGGATGGACGGACGGACGGACGGACGGACGGACGCCGGACGGAGGTCGGACGGACACCGGACGGACGTGAGCATGAGACAGTAAAGGCTTTCGCCTTAAAGATTACACCATCTCCCGCTAAAGGGAACCATGTGTAGATGCGAAGCAGCGGGCGCTAACGCTTAGACTGGCGGCGGCGTTGACGCTGGCGCTCATCGCAGCGTTGCACAGGAGAGAAACCTGGGGGGCGCAAAGCACCGAGTGATGGACCGGTGTTTCCTTCTGAAACATCCCAATCGCTGCTAATGGGCAATGAGAGACAGAAGACTCGGACTGGACACAGAGACCCGCAGTCCGCTTTTAGTTAACGCGCACGCTGCGAATTTCTTATCGTTCGACAACGCACAGGAGAAATCTCCCACCAGCACCACCTTGCAGGTCAAGATCCATTGCCATATATACGGGGTGGCCAGTGAACGGTTGTGCAGCGCGAGCAGTCGGTTTTTTCAACCAAGAAACTCGCTAGCAGACGCTGCCTGCGGCGGCGTCGCGAGGCGAGAGGGGGGGGAGCGTAGGAGAGGGGAAGACGCGCATGCGCAGTGGGGGGGGTGTGAACGCCGCGGGCAGGGGCTGGCTAGAGGAGAGAGGGGGAGCGTAGGAGGGGAGAAAGGGGGGAGCGTAGGAGGAGAGAGAGAGAGAGGGAGTAGACGCGCATGCGCAGTGAGGGTGTGGCCTCCGCGGGGAGGGGGATGCCTAGAGGAGAGAGAGGTGGAGAGAAGGTTTTTTATTTTAATTTTTTTTAATGGGTTGGCGCATGCGCAGTGGGGGGGTGGACGGACGGACGGACGGACGGACGCCGGACGGACACCGGACGGACGGACACCGGACGGACGTGAGCATGAGACATTAAAGGCTTTCGCCTTAATAGCACCGAGCTAGTCAGGAGCAGTTCCGGTAGCAAGATAAACGCAGCTGGCCACGTGACCACGCAGAACTGTGACGTAGGCGGCGCGCGCGAGAGCGGGCGCCGCCTACGTCAGGCACGGAGGAAGAAATCGCAGGTAGCGCAAGGGCACAACCAACAACCAGCCAACACAAAATCGTGACGTAGTTTGTTTACATTGCTACCGCGTTGATGTCGGCTTCGCGAGGGGGCTCGCATCTCGCTCAGTCGTGCGGCATGCACTTTGAAATTGATTTTAAATATGTTCTAGGCTATATTTGCCCTTGATATTTCGTAGGCGTTGTCTGTCTCCACATACATCTATTTCACTCATTATCTCGCCTTCGAAATTTTGTGTCAGTGCTCCTTTAAACTCAACGTGGCAAGCGCAAGCGGAACTTCTACATCGTCAGACTAATGTCTGGACCGTCCTGAAGTGGACGTCTCGGCCACCGTAACCGGTAGCGTCGACGCCGAGTGACGCCGGCGTACGAAACGCCGGGAAAACGCTGCATATAGTTCGGCTTTAATCCAGCCGTGGTGCGTGAGAAGGGAGATGCCGCGCAACGTCAATAGCGCCAGAACAACCCAACCGCCTCTGTGTACCCTTGCGCGAAAACGCAACCACAGAATAACAACATCTAATCGTCACTACACATTACCGCACACCACATAACGCTAAAACCACACCAAACCATAGTACCCACATTACGAACAGCAGCCGCATCACCAATAACAGTAGCCACAAAAACAATAACAACAGCGCAACGGGAATCGCTGGGTGTCCGCGCTACGAACTTCCTCAGGTTTCGCAGTAGTGGAGCTGCAGCATTTTTTGCCCCTGTACTTTAATAGGCACTGTTTAGAAAAAAATTATTTACACTATGTACAGAGCATAAATTATGCGTGACATATCAGTGTTCAGGGATACATTCAGATTTTCACAGTTGTGCATCACAAAAACTTACACTTTCGCATAGGGCGAACAGCAGAAGTCTGATCAACATGACAACAAATGCACACAGCTCACAATTGGCACAATAGGGAATAGGGTAAATGGGAGGTGTACGTACATACTCTTCCATCGTGTACATCAACTTGGTGGTAGATTCACCAGGACATGAGATACTAAGGTGGCACGGACTATTGCTGCAAAGCAGCGTTCACATATAACACGCACATTATGCGCATTGGTGTGGGTGAGTTTTATATACAGGCCCATGTTGGTGTCGCTAGTTTATGGCGAAAAAATCTTGAGCTTTCTGCCAATTTCAGCAAACATTCCAACTTCACTTTTCAGCCAAACGTAACATGTTAACAAGGAACTACAAACGTTTATTTCATCATATGCGTGGTATTTTACATCAGCGGCGAAAACTTTCTGATGGCCAGGACGAAAACCACTAGCAATACTTTTTTGCAAGAATAAATGACATGCGCGCTGCAGTTCTGGGGTGGAGCTGGGATTTATTAAAGCGATAGCCTTTAATACCTCATACTCGCGTCCGTCCGTGCCCTGGAACGGGGCCAGCTGTGGCCTCTCCCCCTCACACTCTCTCAGCAATGACGTGATGGCACAGCGGCGCGCGCGGCAACGCTCCTTCGTCAGACGTCTCGTTGCAGCAGTCGAGTTAAGGCTGTTTCACATGCTGCGATTGCAGCGAAAAAAATCGCTCCGTTCGCTCCAATCGCTGTGTTCGCAACCGCCGCTAATGGCGGCTTCGTTTCACATGGGCTGCGAATAGTCTGAGATTTTCGCTCTGCGACTGGCGCTGCGAGAAACGTTTCTTGCTGCCTAGACACTGCACAAAATTTTCAAACGTAATGTAAAGATATGTGCATTATGATATTATTAAGTTTTCACGTACGGTAACAAAGAGCATGCGTGTTTTGTCATTTAAGAACGCTTTCCAATCTAAATTAATTTTAAAGTGCGCAACAACGGCTATCACTAAAACAAACACATCGACGCAGTTTCGACGGCGTGACCGGGCCGGTGCTATTTCGAAGGGTCCTGACCGAAAAATCGCTCTGCCGCTGCGAACAGAGCGAAAAATTTACAACATGTTGTTCGCTCGCCGCTGACTGCTGCGGCGGGAGCGAACGGCCCTTTTTTTCGCTGCGACCGAATTCAGCCTGAAAATCGCTACTTTTTGTGTCATGTGAAACGGCCTTTAGTAGGATGGCTCCCAAGCGGCCCGGTGATGGCATAGTCAGTCGAATGGCCACAGGCTTTCGCCGAACACACTTTGGAATTTACAAAGTGTCCTTCAATTTTGTTTCTCACAGCCGGACACAACTTTAGAAGTCCGCCGCGTTTCCTCCTGAAAGGCGGACGCACACAATGCCTGCACCAATGGGCGCTAACTCCAGACTGACGTCATGAACGGGACAGCCGGTGACCCCGCCTTCGGAGGACATTGTCGAGTGCGTAAGCGGGACTGTCTTTAGTCGCGGAGGCGATCGGCTACCACGCTTCGGTTGTAAGGGCGGTGCCTCCCCGAAATTTTGGTGTTGCGTCCGACGACAGGTCGTAACCCACTATACGTATATTGTAACGAACTCTACGCTGGATATAACTATCGTTCTAAGGAAGAACCGAGTAGTTGAAGAGTATTCCTGCCACACATCTTTAGCTGTCATCTGCCTCGCGTACTTTCCTTGCGTTATGACTGCAGTCAAGAATGGCATGCGCGCTATTAGCGTGACATAGCATTCTTGAAAGGAAAGTGGCGAGATCCGGGTCTTCAAGAAAGGAAAAGCGAGCAAGCCAGGAGACGATTATAGCAGTGTGGCACAAATACTCCTCAAATACTCGACTTTCGTTTCCTCAGAGCGCACACAGACAGAACGTACGTAAGCGGAACCTAGGAGGAAAAAAAAGCACCAGAAGGCAAAATAATGCTAGCAGACGAAAAAAGAACAAAGCTACAGGAGGCCTAAGACCTCCTGACGCGAGGCATGACCGAAACAGACGCCACGCAGACGATACGCGCCTTTGGCGAAAGAAACGAAGCAGACGACGCGCCGCGACTCCTAGAAGAAACAGAGATATCACACTCATGGGTCCCGCATTTCCACTGAACTAAGGAATAAGCTTGCTTTCCGGGAGAAAGCGAGGGAAAGAATAAGTACAAGTGTTAGGGCTGGTGTGACAGGCGAACCAAAATGGCTCCACCCCCCCCCCCCCCCTACAACCAAATGAACGCGGTCCGCCCATGCGGGAGCACAGATGGACGTCTCGATGAGCGCCGAAAGCTTTATTACGTACGGTTCGACCCGTGTGGTGTATGTGCGTGTGTGGCGGCGGCGGGGGGGGGGGGGGTAAGGGAGGAAGTCCTGGGCACTCTCTCGCGTGTTCCTGAGAATTCTCGCGTGAGTCTCGATGTCGTCGTTCCCGTAATGACGAACATAAACATTCCTTCCTCCTTCTTTCCTCCCTTACTCCAGCGGTGCTCTCGCATTCCCCATAAATCCCTCGGCATGGTGGTGGCGGCGGGGTACAGGAAATGGCTCCCCTCTGGCGAAAACCTCTCCCACCAAACACACACCCTCGCTGAAGCTCCTACAATTCACGCGGGAGGCATGCGAGCGTTCGGTGCTGCGCGCAATAAAGTATAGTACCTAGCGCGATGAACTTGTTAAAAGATTCAAGCGACAACGGAGACGCATTGCAACATGCCTGACTTGGCTCTAGCCGGAGTGGAAAGGAACGGTACAGCATTTAAGTGTTGTGTTTGCACTCAGCCACAACCTAAGAAAGAACGTAAGCTCCACCGACACAATGGCGGTGCGCCTGCCCTTCTCCTCTGAAAGACAGTCGCGCTAGCTGGTTTCTGCTCTAACTGTTCTTTCTCGTCTAATGTAAATAATACGCACAGCATCCTAAAGGTTCGTCGTTACTACCTAAAACATTAAGTTTAGCTCAGCAGTGATGTCACAATGCCTGACGAGATTCACCAGGATATTCGCTTGTCCGACCTTAAGCCAGCAATCCAAACATGTGTCTGTATGAAGAACAATCTAAAACGCCCAAGAAGGGCTTGACGCCACAAAAATGGGTAAGCACTAGTGAATGGAGCCTTTACGCAAATTCTTTGTGGGAGGGGCAGCGTTGGGCCGTGGGTGGAGCTAGAGCTTTTTCTTGGGTTGAGACCGACTATACCTAATCGTACACTCGTCCTGAATTAACGTAGCTGACTGCGCTATTTTTTTAGCCCTATACTGAAAATAAACATCGCATAAAAAAGCGAGCAACCGCACAGAACGTCAGCGCTTGTCCTGTGTGTTCGATCTTTGTAGCCGTGCTTTTTTTGTGCTGTTTATCTTCACTCCTCCTGGAACCTTAAGAAGGTGGAGGGACGTAATCACTGTTCGAATAGGAGACCAGCGCTGGATAGGTGGCGCGCCGAAAAAGGGCACCTGGCGGCGAGTCGCGACACAACTCAGCCGCTCGCGCCCAGACGACCGGCCGCAGTGTACCGCGGCGAGAGCACGCGCGCGCCCTTCCCCTGCTTGATTTTAGCACGAGCAGCCGTTCCGCCAGTAATACTGCACTGTGGTTCTTTAAAAAAAAAAGAACTTTGTCCGAAGGTAACTCTCACTGCAAATCACTGGAAAACGGAGAGAAGCTCAGCAAAGCGGTCGAAGAGACAGTGCGGTGCCGTGATTGCGATTCGCTCGTCAACATTTTCTGGCTGCTCGATGGGACTCGTGTCAGGCTAGTGCAGGCTGCACGCCTCTATTGATAAGTACATGCTGCGTCGATATCCCGGTGCCCACTTCTGCAGTAAGAAAAACAGAGACAAGGAGAAGCGCCGTCAATTTTTTTGTGGCGTGGTATGTATTCCCAATGCGCGGTATGTGTACACGCGGATGTTGATGAAGCAAACCACCGTGGTAGTATAGCACGTATGGTGTCACGCTGCTATACTCGAGGCCGTGGTATAGATTTCCGGCCACGGCGGTGGCATTTCGATGGGGGCGAAATACAAAGAACACGCGTGTACCTAGATTTATGTGCACATTAAAGAACCGCAAACGGTCAAAATTGATCCTGGTACCCACACTACGGCGTGCCTCATAATCATACCTTACCCTAGCAATAATCGATGTTGATCAAACCCCTTTATTCTAAGGAGACACAGGCAAGCGGAAAAACTAAAACACTAGGTTAGGCGTATTAAACAATAAAAATCCAATGTCTGTTAGTTAATATTGTGTTTAACAAAGAAAAAACGAGCCCTTAAATTTACCTTTCTTCCCTTCATAGGTAAAAATCCAAGACATTTGCCAATTCTCTAGCGAGGCATAAATTCCGATGTCACGTCGGCACGGCACCCAATGCAGGTAGAAGCTTTCCGCATCGGCTGACTCCAGAAAGCTAAGCCTCGAGGAAACCGCTGCTTAATTCGTAACAAGACCCATGTCTGTAGCACAAATTAAGTTAAACGGAGGCATCACAACATCGAGTATCCATCGCGTGCGTATTTTTTATACCAGCTAGTTCAGCGGCTTGGGCGAACGTGCCCCCGCAAACATCTCGTAGACAAGGCAGCTTTCCTTCTACGAAACTGTTTGCAAATAATGTAGACTACTTGCCCGCCGTATCCTTCAAGATTACGCGGGGGCATCAGAAGGAGCTTGGTGGTGGTGGTCAGATAAAAAAGAAATTGTTAGATATGCCACATGCTGCATAATATGCTACTTTTATTTTGGACAAACTGCCGGTTAAATGCTGGTGTTCGGCCCTGGTTTTGACTGGTGGCCGTCTTGACTATCGTATAAATTTAGCAGACACGAACAATTCGGTTTAGAAACCAGCCCGACGCCACTACACAGGAGAGCAAGAGCAGACCATACTCTGCTCGTCCGTCCGCTTGGATGCAACGCCGCCGCCTTTTTTATTCATATGATTTGAAAGGGAAAATGTAGACGGATACTTCCTTGCTCATTTCTACATATTGTGGCACTTGAATACGCAACAGTACCGCCAGCGCCATTTGGTTTTGTTTCGGCGATGCGCGCCCGCACCGCCTCTACCAGTGGCCGCTCCCGTCTGCGGGAGCGGCTGAGAGGTGCGCACTTTGACCACCAGGGCGGCGTTGCCCGCACCGCCAAAACTCCAGCGCTGGTTCCCTATAGGTTCTTACTGTCGTTTGGCGGAGAAGGGGGGGGGGGAGATCGCTGAAAGGCACTGTCCACTGGGTGGACTGTGCCTCTCAGAGGACGCCGATTGGATACAACCCGCGAGCCGGTGATAACATTACTGGTGACAGTCTGCAGGTCTAGCCAATCAGAACGCGCCAATATGGACCAGAACAGCATCGCCCCGGGACGTTCCGTTTTGAAAAAATGCAGTTTCTAAGGTAAAAAATTTTGAAAGAAATAAACTAGCGTTTCCGAAACAATCGTTCGGATAGATTTTATTCAGCATGATCATACAAACAGGCATTGCAGTCTATAAATTTGAAAACAAAACGAAGCGAAAATCTCTAGTGATTTCAACTACTACACGTGGTCTTTATGACAAATTTACACCACGAAAAAGAAGTACAGTGAACTCCCAATTGAGTGAACTTCAAGGGACCCAAGGAAATAGTTCACTTAAGTGAAAGTTCTCTAAACTGAATATTCACTAGAATATGGCACAGAGCAGATATTCGAGTCAAAAGTGTGAAATGCGATTTATTTTGAAAAGAATTATGTAAATTTTATTTGTACCGGCGCCCTTAAAGCCGAACAAGAGACACAGCTGTCCAGAGAGTCTACGTTTCTGTGCACTGCCTCTGGCAAGGCTTGTTGCTGTGACATGTATAGTCTCGAAACTTTGAAATATATCCCGATAGGATATTTTGCCGATTTATTTGAATTACCCTCAAGGTACATGCAGTACATTATAGAGGGGAAAGGCAAGGTCACTGTGATTTGTAACAAGGAGCAAAATAGGAAGGCAGAAAGAAATATTTGAAAGCAGAATTGAAGTGGTTGTCTGATACAGACAACTTGTTTTGTTTCGTCGAACTCACACAAATGTAGGCGCACGAGGTGCGCTGCTGTTACCTGAAATGAAGATGGCTCAACAGTACGAAGGAGAGAGAAAAAAAATTCGCATTTCCACGAAGTCAATCATGACAAGTGGGCGAAGCACTGGGGATCGTTCTTACCGTAAATCACCCGCGACATTGCCCACTCGCGCATGCAAATGAGTGACAACGCGTGTGTACAGTATATAAAACGAGTTTTTTGCCGTTGAGCCGCCACTTCCCGCGTCCTCGACACCGGGGTAGCAGCTTGTTGTCGGCGTTGCCGTTTTGCCGTTCGCGGGCGAGAGCGCGTTCACGATCGTTTTCATCCATGGCAGAAAGAGAATGTGTGGTCTGGGAACGCGCTTATTCTTCATCGTCATGGCGTATAATGGTTACCTTGCATGTGCTGTGCCGTGATGGCAGCGTCATCGTCATCGCACTAGCGTGGCTACACCGGGGGGACACCGGGGGGAGTGATGTACAAGCCTCGACCTTAAGGAGATTCGCCCCTAAAAGGTGGAGGGGGAACTGACACCCACGTGGGTCCTTTTCGTCTCCCGCATAGCCGCTTTGCCTTGGCGGCGCCGCAAGCTCTGTTGATGTTGCACCCACGCCGATGAATGGGCAACTTGGGGGCGGTGCGCATCGCCTACGTCAGTGCTGCCCAGCACAGAACTTCGTAGAAAATATTTCAAAAATTAGTCCGGTTCCGCGGATCAACTTCGTTCAAATGAAATTCACTATTGAGAAATTCGTTCAACTGAAAGATTTTTGTATAGAGTGCATAGGAAAACAGCCGGGGATTTTCTAAAAGTTCGTTATTCTAAAATATTCGTTAAACCGACGTTCGTACAAGTGAGAGTCCACTGTATACACAGCAGCAGCATAGAGGGCGATCAAAACTAAGCTTTTTTGGTAAAATTCAGCACAGGGAACTACGTCAAGACCACCTTTACACAGATAAGTTATGTATCCAAGGAAACACCAAGCGAGATGATAGTTACCACTGTCAATCGACTAAGATTGAATAATGAATGTTTTAGTGAGTACAGTGAGCGGTCATGTTTGTATATAAAAGTTGGATGGAGTCGTATTTATCCACACTGCCACTAACAATACTCCTTCTAGCATGTCCGCCCTCCGAGATATCCTACTACAAAGTTTAATTGCAGTTCTCGTACAGATGCAAGACAGTGAATATCGTTGCAATACCCAGATGCACCACGGCAGTTGCGTGAGGTGTTTCATCCGACAACGGGTCGAAGGCATGGACAATAAAGACGATAATGGTGACCCTCTTATTACCGGCTGGCGATATCAAAGGAATAACCGCCGTGGTACATCAAGGAAGGACATTGCACCGGTGTACTTAGCACTTTAAACTAAAAACAGACGAAACTGGCAGACGACACGACCAGTTGTAGCAGACGAAACTTGCAGACGACACAACGAGCCGTATAGCAGACGAGAAAAGCCGGACCTCCCCGACGCTATCGCGGGATCCCGGTCATAGCCAGAGTTTCAGCCGCTGTTGCAAGCCCGCGGTCTTACCCAGATAACAGCCCATCTGCTGTATCGGCCATTACAACAACGGCAGCACTCGAGCTTACAAAATGTAGCAACACCGTAAGCCTCTCAAGGCGACAAGGGAACGCAAACAAGCCGCTTGTCCCCCCTCAAACACTACAGCAGCCTCTGCTGTGACGTACGAGCGGGTCACGAATCCGGCCCGAGCCGAAGCCATAGCCGTGGTAGCGGCACTCGCGGGTGGGAAAACGTTCTCCCCAAACACCATTCCCGCGCGACTGGCCGTTACGACCACTGGGGGAAAAAAAAGGGGGGAGCTGCATTTTATCTCCCTCCCGCTCCCCCCGCCATTTCTGTAACAGCGGGTCCCTCAGTTGGTGCGCCATTTGGTCCACAGATGGCGGGGTCGTATATTACGCTGGACGGAAGCCATAACGGTCGCCATTCCCGGACCCCATCGCCTTTCGAATCGCTTCCGCTTATACTCTTATTTGGCTCATTTTATTCTGAGGAGAACTGTGGGGGGTGGTAGAAAGGCGAGGTGCAGAATTTATTGCCGGGTGGAACAGGCTGCTGCAGCAGCTCGGTAGCTGGTTCCAGTTCGAGACATTTCCCAGTATGCGCGAAAAAAGTTGGAAGCCGCGTGATACAAGCGCAAGGGAAAGTAGCGGTGAGGCTATTCGGGTTGATAACCCTAATTTCCATTCGCCCAGTCCCTTTAATGCCGGAACTATACGACTACGATTTGGCTTTCTTTGTATTGTACGTCGTTTCTGCATAAAGACTGCTTCAAGTGCCGTCCAGCTTCTCTTCTACACAAATGCAGCTCCAAGCAGCCTTTAGGAAACAATGTTTTAGGGTATTAGCCTGGAACCATAGAGCTAGCAGTGGAATGTAGCTGGAAACCAGAAGTAGCCTTTAATATGTCGTCCATTTAAAGCACATGCTACGGAATGGGGTAGGGGGCAGTATATCCAGTAAATATAGGATAGCGTACAGTATAGCAAGGCTGTATAAGCATACAACCTCAGTCGTGAACGCGACGGCCGCAGCGCCTCCTCACAAACAGAAATTTTCTTTTCTTTCTTTTTTTCTTTTTTTGAAGAGGACCATCTAGGTTCAACACAAGGGCGTTTGATCAAAAGTACTAAGCATATTATCAGTAAAAGATTCATCGTTACTACCTAAAACATTACGTTTAGCCGAGCAGCAATGTTGTAATGCCTGAAAAATTTTACCAGGACGTTTAGGTTTTCTACCTAATTACCAGCGACAGAAACGCATGTCCGCATGGGAACGTCAACTATTTGAAACACTCTAGAAGATCTTGACGTCACGAAATTGAGTAAACGCTATTGGATGTAGGGAATTCTCGGTGGGAGTGACAACGATGGCTGTGGGCGGAGTTAACATTATGTTTAAGTTGTATAATTGACTATAAGCTGACA